>JAWDHB010000173.1:0-293764 GCA_033439405.1 Fusarium sp. NFCCI 5145
AGCTAATAAGAAGTAATATAATAAAGTAATATAATAGAGTAATACTAGAGAAAATTAATATAATAAATTTTATTATTTTAATTATAGCTATAAAATAACTAAGTTAGCTTTTAAATTTAAAGAAACTTAAAAACTAAATAATTATATAAATAAATAGCAATTTATTTATTAAATTATTATATAATTATTTAGTATATTTATAATATTTATTAAGGTACTAATGCCTTCCACCTTCTTACAGCTTCATCTCTCTCCTTACTCGTTGACTTACAGAAGTCTTCATGACCTTGTCTCAGCCTGATTGTCAACAGTTCCGCTTTCAATGGCGTTGTGTAGTGTTTCATCAACTCTTTCTCAAGGCCTTTAAGAGTATATCCCGGAAGCCCGAAGCATGCTATGACTTGGTTAGTAACCTTTATTAGCCAGAGGGCATTAATTGACTTCTGCTTACCTGCGCCCAGATTACTCGTGATACCTAGTCCACCTCTTAGTAGACCTCTTCCAAGTCCCTTCATGCCCATCTTTTTGGTGTCCTCGTATGGCTTGGTAACAATCCCACTAAAAGCATCCCAGATGCTCAACCCGAATTCCTTGCCGGCTACTTTGATACCGCTTCCCAGACCTGTAATTTCGTCGCGGCGACGAACGTCGACATTCCAGACATTGGATGGCGCGTTATGAAAGCCATTCGCGATGTTGTAGAAGAAGGCGACGGGCGCTCTCGCCGTCGCTGCAGCCAAATCGCAAGCGTATTTACCCGTCACACGTGTTACATAGAATGCGCGTCCACCGCGTCCACTTTCACGAGCTGCCCATACCTTCTTTTGCTTCTCGTGAAGTCCTGACACAGGTCGACCCAGCTTCTCGGCATAAAAGGTTGGTTCGGCACCATAAAGTGTCTTTTTTGCCATCTTCTCTGCGATCACCTCCATGTCTTTCTGCGTTGAATGGCGTGGTCCGCTCTTGATTCGCGTCTCCTCATCCTTGGCTCCCTCTGCATCTGCCAGGACCTCATCTTGTTTCTCTCTTGTGCTGAAGCGCCTCGAGGTTGCAGGACGTGGAGAATTCTTCAGACGTTGGGCATAATCGGACGTCGCAGTTCCAATAGCGGTGGCATAGCCTGAGACGGCAGCTACAGCACCGATGATAGGGTATTCGGCTCCCTCGTCGACGTACCAATGCCTATGTCGGAGTGCTTTGAAGCCCCGAGAATCAAGCAGTCCAGCATCGATGAGACAAGCGACAACGAAGCCACTCAAATGTGCTCCTGTCTTGCGATGAACCCAGCTAGCGAGCCTTTCTGGACATATGTCGCAACGAAGACTATCAAGATCTAGGCGTTGGTGAATGTCCAAAGCTGCACCACCAGCTCCATCTTCTTCACTAATCTGCAGAGCCATGTCCTTGGCGATATCTTGGACTTCGGGTTTGAGGGCAAACTTGATACTCTCTGCCAGTATTTCTGCTGTTAACTCTTTGTATGGCACTGAGACAGGCCCTGCACCGGCGCGTGCCATCATCTGGCCCCAGAAAGGTTGATCTCCGAAGAAGGGGACAATCACTGTTGGCCGCCCAGCAGCGATTCCAGCAGCTGTTGTACCTGCGCCGCCGTGGTGAACAACGGCAGAGACTCGTTGGAAAAGCCAGTCATGCGGGCAATTGCCAATGAGATACACACTATCAGGGACATGGCCAGAACCCACACCGCCCCAACCCTTAGACACGATCGCGCGAACACCGGCAAGCTCAACCGCTTCGAGGATCATGTTGGTGAGTGCTTGCGGGTCGTCTACAACAATCGATCCAAAGCCAATGTAGATCGGCGCAGGTCCTGCCTCAAGGAAGTTCAAGAGGTCTGGTGGAGGCGTGTAAGAGCTTGCAAGCGGCAGGAAAGAAAAGCCCGCGATGTTGAGATGGTCATCCCAATCAAGTGGCTTTGGTATTAGCGTTTCTGACCAGAGGTAAGTGTATGGAACACGAAGTCTCGAGAGAAGTTGGAACCCCCACAAGGGACTGATTGGGTCAAGATGTAGCGTCTGAGTGCGGAACTTGTTGATGAGATCTCCCAAACTAGTATGTGTCTGTCAGTTGAGAGCTCGAATATAGAAAGATAAAGTGGTGCTCATCTCACTCACCCTTGCCATGTTAGAAGCTCCATCATCATGAAGGACAGGTAATTTGCGACCTTGGCATCGGCATCGCCGTAGCTCATAGCAGCTAGAGGATGGGGAAAGGCTTTGGTGGGCGACCATGGCATAGTAAAGACCATATGTA
Source organism: Fusarium sp. NFCCI 5145 (assembly GCA_033439405.1). Classification (NCBI taxonomy): domain Eukaryota; kingdom Fungi; phylum Ascomycota; class Sordariomycetes; order Hypocreales; family Nectriaceae; genus Fusarium; species Fusarium sp. NFCCI 5145. The sequence goes on from JAWDHB010000173.1 coordinate 2,275, forward strand.
AAGGGATGCTGAGCTTCTGAGCGCAATGGATATGGCCCATTGATGGAGGATTGGCGATGATAAGATCGGCGAGGAATAGATCGTGGACAGATTTCACGTTAGCGGCCTTGACTGGCTCTCCCATCCCGTCGCCCGCCTCAATACAGCTTCTCCAAGTACCGGAGATAATCTGGGCCATTTCCTTTCTTCTCTTTCCAACATCTCCCTCCTTGAGACTGTCTCGGTTTGGCAGTAACCCGGGGTTCTTCACCATATACGCCATGAGAGCCTCGGGGTCCCCTCCAATATTAAAGAACTCGACGCCTTGAGCCTCAACGAAGTCCTTGAATGCGGCATGTGTGCATATCCGTACCCGGTGACCGTAGGGCGGTTTCATAAGCAATTGAGCGATGGGAATAAATGGCTGGACATCTCCTCGAGATCCTACGATATGGATCGCAATATGCAGGCGCGGACCTTCGGCTGGCTTCTCTACGCCTGGGAGGAATGCGATGCTGCTTGTTCGGCGAGGTTTTGGTGGTCTCGGCGGTAGTAAATGCTCTGAATCTGTAACGTCGCCGCCATCAAATGTCTCTTTCAGGCGGTCGCACCATTCGGCCAGCGCCTGAGGGTTGTCATGGAATTGAACCTTAACGCGGCCATCGTCGATGACATTACTCGAAGGGCCTCTGTCATCGTCGGAGTTGTCGATCGCGACGTGACCCGGTCCATGGGACTTTATACGGTTGAGAGCCATCGTGATCGACTAGCTCTCAATGTATGTATATATATGTGTGTGTGGAGAGGAGAAATGACGCGTCGTCGTCGCAGGCAGTTGAGAAGATGAATGAATGAGAAGATGAGGGTCTACAACCGTTACCGTTTGCGCCACAGACATTCCATTGAGAGTTGAGTCAAGTAAGACATTGTGATTGTGGGGAAGAGGTGAGGTTGAATCCTTCAGGCGATACAAAGGTATTATAGCTAATGCAATGTCAGAGGCTGGACTGGTCTAGGTTTTGATCTAGGCCAAACTCTCTTCATCTTGCATCCATGGATGCATCTGGCTTGCTTACATGCATACCCACTAGCCACAGGCACAGTCAGTACCTAAGCTACTTAGGCTGACGAGCGTACCGAGGTCCTGGTAATAATTCCAGGAACAGCCTCACTGATCGACTCAAAGTCGTTATCACATGAGACAAAGAAAGAGTCCGACCTTCCGACAAAAATTCGGTACTTTTTCCCTGCTATTTTCCCCCTTGTCTCGACCTGAGCCGCTTCCAATGTCGTCATTTGAACTGGGCTGTTTCCGTCTCTCCCGAACCAACCTGATCCCCCGCTTACTCACTCACGGCTTCTAGATGCCGACTTGCAGCAGCTGATTGATCGCCTTTGCCCTTATCTAGTGTCCCATGCATTAAAGTTTCCTCCAATCCTCTTCTGTATTTCTGCAACATTCGCATGGCCACGCCTCTTGTAGGCTTCATACGCCAACCGATAAGCATGTATACCCTCAGAAAATAATGCTCGCTCATCTTTCCATCCCGTCAGCGAGCGCAGCTTTTCACTCCCAACCCATTGACTGAAGCTGAAGACCGAATGTAGTCCTGGGGGGAATGATGGCTCAGCTTCAGAAGCTGGAACGAACTGCACGCCCTTCTCAAAGCCATACTCTTCGGCCACAGATGCTGCCACCTCCTCAAGGATCTCGTACCGGTGGCCAGAAATATTGAAAAACTGTCCACCTACAGCACTTCTATCACCATGCTCCGCAAGCGATACATACGCTTCGCCGCAGTCGTCGACGTGAGTTGCATGCATAATACTGTTGGCATCACCAGGAATCCGAAGAACTTGAGAACCGCTCTCCAACCGGGAAGTCGCATAGTCAAAGATGGCGCCGTAGTAGCTACTCGAATATCCAAATACGCAGGTTGGCCTGATGACCGCAGCATCGAAAAGATGGGTATAACCGAAGACTTTGAGGGAGCTTGTTGTACGCTCTTTTAATATCTCTGGTCCATTCATTGGCGAGTTTTCGACATGGGGAGCAAGACCGTGTGTCCCGTGGAGAGCGGTCATGCCATAATCCTTGCAACCAGATGACCAAAGGACGAGCGGGCGAACTCCATTCTGGTTACTCCTCTCCGACAGTATTTCAACGCAAGCCATAACCTCGTCGAAATGGGCAGCATAGCCAGGGATCTTTTCAGTGCAACAGACAATTGCGTCAAAGGTGCCAACCTGTTCGAAAAGAGAGTTCAGAAAACTGAGATTGGTGAAAGATCCAACTACTGGGATAATCTCAGAGAGGACAAGTTCCTCCTGCGCTTGCGGATTTCTGATGAGGCCATAGGTGTTCCAGCCGGCTCGAACAAAGGCTCGACACACTGCCAACCCAATGTATCCATTGGCCCCAGTCACAAGGACGGTACGTCGGTTTTCAGGCATAATGACAGTGAGCATATGAGATAACACTGGAATCAGCCGGATGGTTAGCATTCATCACTCGTGCTGTCAATGCAATCTTAAATACTTGTTCAGTGAGGAAGTCTGTTCATGAATAACGTTGAATATTATGTAATGCGAATAGCGCATAACGTTACGATAACGTTAACTCGAGTATATCATGGATCTACTGTCTTGGGTTGTCATCATTCAACTCCTTTAGTCTCTAAAGAGAATCTCTAGTCTAATACTAATGTGATCCTCCAAATAGAATGCCGGACAGGCGAAAGGCCAACAGCTCCTTTTGTTCTCGTTTAGTTAGACCCAATTCTCGCTGATATTTGGTTCGTGCCGTTTAACATTACCTAGGTATGGCACGTTAATAGGTGATGCAGCGGGCCTTACACAAGGCGTCGAGAACGACACTTCGGCAGCTTCATCCGATAGACAAAAAAAGGACTCAATAAATAGGTGATTTGCCACATCGTAGTTCTTAAGGTTATTCTATAGAGGTCAAAAAATAAGACATGTAAAAACATACAACAGCGGGGATTCGCTGGTCGTCACCGACCCAACTACTAATCCGCCGGTTAGTGGCTTGACTATGGGAGAGCGGACGGGATCCCGTATTTTCCACTACCTTTGGTCGTATGTACCTGTGTTCTGACCAATTCGGTATATAACAGCGACCACATGACCCTTCCAGCATATATCTCTAATCACTCTACACCTCAACCTCCTCCACCTCTGCCAGTCTCGGTCTTATGAGAAGTGAAACCAGTAGTTGGAGAGTGCGTAGGTATCGTATGCCGCTGGTTCCATGGCTCGCAAGCCCACAAACGCTTCCACTGCCATAACCACTCGCGTTGCAAGATAAAGCAGTGGACTACCAACCTTGATGATGGTCAATGGACCGTCCCATCTGAGATCCATCTTCCTAAATTGCATACAAATAACCGACGTGATAACAGATACAAGGGCGCTGACACGCCATAGCCATCGTTCTGCCTCGGATGGAAAAGAAGAACCCCATGAGACTAGATGAATGGCTCCAAATGATGCTCCCAAGATGCATAAAATTGGCCAGTATCTCGTCATATAAAGACTCGAATCCCATTCCGTGATGACTTTTTCGACTTCCTCAACTTCAATGACGTCCATCTTGACTTTTTGAGGCCTGGCCTCAGTCACAGAACCACTTTCCTCCGTATCTCGTTCCGGATCTTCCATCACTCCAACCTCATCATCTTGGCAATCACGCGGAACAACGTACCACGCAATCGAGTTGCTCTGTTTCTCGTCTTTGACCGAAACGTCGTATGTGTTCTCCATCTCCAGACTCTCGAACTTCTCCCACTGAAGAGAAGTCATCTCTGGAAGATCAACAAATGAGGCGGTAGCTATATCCTTCGGTTTCTCCCACCAAAATGCGTAAGTGATGAGTCCGTTGAACACATAGGCCAAAGTCATCGCTTCAATGGTTGCCAAAGGAAGCTGATGTGCTGCACGCGTGATGCACTGTACGCTGAACCACACGACTTGAAGTAGGGCAGCCAATTTGACGAGGCCGTCTGCTTTGTTCTTGTCTGCGATCTCTTCCCTGGTCAGGCCCCAGCTCTTATGATCCTTCCACGATATTAAGCCATTGTTTAAAAGCCAGGCATACTGACCAGGCCACAGCGTCCGGTATCCTCCATTGTCGCCAGAGTTGTATCGTACGCCCATCATGCAAAGATAAAACCCATGAACCATCTTGAACTCTTTATTCGTGATATCGGCGCATCGTTTGACAGCCTTTCGAGCTTGAATGAACTCTTGCAAAGACTCGAGGCATACCATCTCAGGTGCCAGGATGGCTTTCACAAGCTGGTAGAACTTGTGCTGGTGACGCAGTGAGCGAGAGACATGGATTCGCGGATGAATGGCCGTCCATGTACAGATAGCGATAGTAAAGAAGCAAGATGTGATGAGAGACCATGTACCACGATTTGTGTCTTCGGGGACCCAGCCCACGAACTCGATCTCAGCGGGTTCTTCACTCATTGGATTCTTTGGGCAATCAATAGATGGAAAGGATTACAGCTCGAATGGCGATGGAAACTGCCATAGTCCATCTTGGGGGCCAGACCTATATCATTCAGCTCTTCTACATGATAAACTATCTCTATCACAAGAATTCCGTGAATAGCATCATAATCAATCCAATGAATTATTATCATTTCCTGAGGGTTGGTTCCATCTAGGGACGGGCCGCATATATTAAGCGCTGAGGTCAATTTTAGCACATGCTTATCGTCAAATTGACCAGTTAGGTGCTGCAATCCCTAGATTTAGCGCCCATTTTCAGACTTCCAGGGGTAGGGGGCTGCTTACGTTACGCCTGAAACCACCGCCATGTGATAACGACCATCCAGGAAACATTGCGTTACTTCTTGCAGCTTCAACGCTTCAACCAAAACGTTTGGATCTGTTTGCTTGCAGCCTCCTGCACTGCAACTGTGGGCCAATGTTTGCTATTTAAGCAGACGTCTTCCTGTCGTATTCTTTTCTTTGGTCCCCCACCAACATGACAGCGTCCTCTGTCCTGCGGCCAACTATGCTGGCGCTTGGTCTAACACTTGGCGTTCCAGCCATGCTCTACTTCAGTATATTGGGGGCATTGGTCGTTGCGCCTTCACTACAAGCTCACGCAATCTACCTCCACAAAGTCACCTTGACATGGTTCAAGGATCTCAACACTCCAGAACAATTTGGGTTCGCCCATCACCAAGTTACGCCCTTCTACATCACAACTCCAGACGGCGTCAAGCTTCATTCCTGGCATGTGCTTCCACTGGCAACATACGAGTCACACCAGCAAGAATTGCTGGCTCAGGGACCAGAAGCTGGATTGACTGACAAGTTCGAAGAGACTTTGAACTTCCGTCTATTGAAAGAGAACCCAAATGCTCGTCTAGTTCTCTACTTTCATGGCACCAGCGGGACTATGGCGAGTGGCTGGCGTCCTGATAGCTACCGCTCTCTGTACTCGGCTGATCCTATTAACACTCATGTTTTGACATTCGACTACCGCGGGTATGGAGAATCTACCGGTTCACCAAGTGAAGAAGGTATCATTACGGATGCTCTCACTGTTGCCGACTGGGCCATCCACATTGCAGGCATCCCTCCTGAGCGGATTGTTATCTTCGGCCAAAGCCTAGGCTCAGCAGTAGCCATTGCACTGGTCAATGAGCTCGCTCACAAGCAACCATCGGTTCATTTCGCCGGACTGGTTGTTACGGCGACTTTCGCAGATATCCCCCAGTTGACAGCCACATATCGCATCGGTGGTTTCATCCCCGTGCTTTCACCGGTTGCAAAGGTGAAACCTCTATTTGCCTTCTTCGCACGACAGCTCTCCAGTACTTGGGACAACATGCAAAGATTGGGAGAGTTTGTCAAAACAGCCGAAAGGTACGACATCACCCTTTTGCATGCCGAAGACGATACAGATATCCCAATGGAGCATTCCATCAAGCTCTATAGAGAAGCTGTTCGTGTAGTGGAAAATGTCAAAGATTTGACAGAGAACGAGGGAGCACTACTCAGCAAGATAAGTAAGGTCGAGCAAGGCCGGGGAGAAGGAGGCTCGATAACAGTCTGGCCCACCAGTAAGGGTAACATTAGACTCGAGATTTTGAAGTATGGAGTACACGACAAGATCATGTCCTATCCTGCAACTGGGCTTGCGATCAGTAGGGCTTTCGCGTCTGTGAAGAACTGAGCAGGTGTTCATCTAAAATGTATTATAGAAAGAACATAGAGTTGTCCCTCTACAAACCTCAGCTTGCTCACACCAAAGTCTATCGCATCTGAGGCCACACCAAGCATCACCATCCATGACCACGCTTGAGACATTCACTTTACCCTCTCCACCAAGACTAAAAAAGATGGAAATTAGAGCCTTCACCCGGGGATAGATCGCAACTTCGCTTGGTTCTGCCTCCTCGTCGATGCCTGATGAAACACTGTCTCACTACTAAACATTCTATCACAAGAGAACACCTGTGCGGCTCTACCAGTGACCTTTCTAGAGACACAGAATCAATGCATCACAGTTCTTTGCTCGTCATTCCATCAACCTGTTCAGACTACTATACAAACTCACAGTTTAACCATGGCATAAATGGGGAGCTATTCATTGGTCTGGGAGCATTCATCAATTGTCTTATTACTACTTCATGTAGGAGCAAGCCAGAGATCATCCCATAGTAAGAATACTTTTGCATTCGTCTCCCAAATCCATCATCACTCGGCAACTCGCACGCCCAACTGATTACTTAAATGTCCTGGTTGCCAAAATTTTGCATCAAGGAAATGAAGCCATCTGACTAAAACAGTATGGGAAACAATTCCAACAAAAACCGCCCTGCGACCCTGCTGGTGGCGGCCATAGCTTGGCCGACTCTCGTGGTCTTTTCGATGCTCTGGCATACTCAGTCCCGACATATGATTGCAACTGTCGCATCTGCTCACAACGTATTCCTCAGCTAACCGACACCTTGGTGTCACAGATGACAGAATCACGAGTTGCAAGGTGTGCTTCCCGCCGGAAGGATTGGACCTCCCTCGATATAGTCGTTCAGTTCTCGGTCGCGTCGTTTGTGGCGTGACTCTTTGTACGCTCATGCGGCAGGGGTGTTGCAGCCGTTCTCTTCTAGATATTGGTGCGATCACCAAGTGGCGCGGGTGTCTCCTTCAGGGTCTCTGTCGAAGTTGGTAGGTCGATAACTTCAGTCTCGAGTACAGACATGGCGATATCTGGTGTTGAAGACTTCTCGCCATTGCCCTGACCGGTACCTTCTTCCTTACCTTCACTGGTGCCCTCATCGTTACTTTCACCATTGCCCTCGCCCTCGCCCTCGCCCTCCATCAAAGCGGCTAATCGAGCTGCGCGTCCTTCCTTCTTGCGAGGTACCGGGGCTATAGAGTCAGCACATCAGTTAGTTCTATTGAAATAATGGAGTCGCTTACCTCGTCCATTTTCCTGGACATAGAATCGTCTCAGTAGAGCGACGGCTTCATCGCGGCCCCAACCGCCCTCAATTTCGTAACCAGATTCAAGGTTTCCACCATCTCCTCCGCCGGGAGGATATGAGACACCCAATGTACCACTGCCGTCTGGAAGCTGCGTAGGTTTGGGTGTTGGATGGGCGCTGGCAGTCTGTCCATCAGCGCTGACAGGAAGTGAATTGGCATGGATACTGAAGACACCTCCAGTTCCGCCAAACTTGTCGTTGACAGCACCAAAATAGACCTTCTTGATACCGAGTTGTCGTAAGAGAGAAGCACACATGACGCACGGCTCTACAGTGACGTACAGGATGCTCTCTCGGATGATAGACCTATCAACTCGTGCATCAGGATGGCACTTCTGGCCGTAAGGGTAAAGGTGGCCTTTGGATCCATCTTCGTTACCCTCATCGGGAGGTCCTGACTCAAAAGAAGATGCATCTGAAGCTGCAGTAGACTCGTCCTGGTTCTCTAACTTGGACTTGGGCCTTAGATGGGTTGTCCTTGGTCCGTTCTTGGGGGGGTAAGATAGCAGAGCGCCGAGCGCCATGAACTCGGCGTGGCGAGTGCCATTTCGAGTGATGTTAGTTGCGTTCATGCCTCGAGCGATGACTTTTCCATCATGAACGAGAACACACCCAACAGGTGTCTCGTTGGTCCTAAGAGCGAGTCGGGCCTGTGGTGATTATGAGTTAGCCAAGACTCAAGCTTGTGAAAAGTGGGTAGTGTCAATCCAGAGACCTGGTTGATCTAGCCTCGTGGTCTTGAACAACGGTGGAAAGACTCACCATATCAAGAGCTTCTTCGGTGAACTGCATGTGCATCGCTCGCTCAGCTACCACAGCAGGATCTGTGTAGATTTGGGCGGCAGGAGCATCAGGGACAACGGGAACATCCGGCTTGAAATGAGTTGAGATGTCTTTCTCTTCCCCAATCTCCAGACGGGAGAGCGACTCGGACAACTGAGTCGTGTTAGGTGGTTGATTCTCCTTATCCAGTTCAACGTTCGGCACACGCTGCTTCTGGGGAGACGCCATATCGGTAGCTGCAGCAGGTATTTCAGCGGCGGTGAGGTCGTCTTGTTGTTGGCGGTTATCGGTCGTGGCAGGTGGAGGTGATGGAGTTGGTACAGAGTCTGTTTTATTCTGGTTGTTGTTGTTGTTTTCCTTGATGAGCTCAGGCTCTCGATCCCTCTGATGGCTGGTATCGTTGCTGGAGTTGCCCCTGCCCGTTTGGTCGGTGTCGCTGGCACTGTCAGCTTCACCTGGCATCACCCGCCCAAAAAGACGACGAATGGCCTTTGCACCTGCCGCCTTGGCGGGTGAGAGTCCAAGTGACTTGAGAACTCCCATGTTTCCTAGGTATTGTTTGCCTCCAGTTGTGTTGAGGTGCCTTGCCCTGTTCCTTGATCTTGGCCCAGATGAATGAATGAATGAATGAATGTCCCAGAGTCAACCCTTCTGTTTCTTAGCGACTTTTCACTTTAGCGCCCTCTTTGCACTCCTCCTTTTTGGGGTCCTAGACAAACTCCTTGGATTTCTGGCTCTGCTTCTTATTTGAGCCTCGTCCTTTGTTGTCTTAAACAATGGATAACAAGAGCCTTTGTGATATGTAACTTGGACAATGGATGGCAATTACCCGTTGAGCTTAGTTATAGGTAAATTATATGGCGCAGCAATGAACAGGTACGGCCTGTGGGAGGAGAAATCGTCAAGTTGGCTATTACTTTCAGCTCGTCGCCTGGCGCAATCACTCGATTACAGGCAAAGATCAAAGAGGCAGATGCTTCTTTAGGAACTGGACTCTTCTTCCTTTAGTCCTTAGGTATTGAAGGCCTTGGCTTGAACAGTCGGCTCAGCCTATGAGATAAAGAGAGCGAGTAGTAAGTGCCTGGTGTTCGTACTCAGAAACTGAATACCTCTCCCAAACCAAAAAGTCGATGGCCGTGTTCGTCAATGTAGCGTGGACCAAAGAGCGTCGTGTCGTGTTATTTCGACTCCAGAAAATTAATATGATAAACCACGGGATTCAGGCTTTAGCTTTCGTCTCAAAATGGTCGATTAAGGTTGCCGGAGCCTCCAAAACCTAGGAAAATTGTTCAAGATACGCATGTCCTACTCGAATCTGAGAGAAGATTTCATACTCGCTTCTCTGCGCTAAACCATGTTTGGACCACCGTCTGTAACGGAGGTCCCGCTCTCAGAGTCTCTCATTAAATCACAGTCATGCTTGACGTAACACAAGTTCTAGAACTCAGTCATACACAGCCAACACAGACAAGGTTGAACAACGTTAGTGTTTGTCAAGCATCACCAGGCATCAAAACTTCACAGAAGAGGTATCGGAATTTAAATATTATACGGCCTTGGAGGCCAGTTCAATTGTTTTTGGGCTCGATGCTCGCTCTATAGCAACAGCCATTCCCTGTCATGACCCACGCAAACGCGTTGTCATTCACTCGCAATGCTAAATTCCAAACAAAACAAACAAGGGGCACAAGTTCTATGATGGTCTTACCCATGAACCTGAAAACCAACTCCATTCATTCCACCGGGTGCGCAACAGGGATTGATCGCTACACGGCAATGAGACTTCTGCTCATTGAGACCATTCGACTGACTGACGTCTTGCCGCTTAATGTTGTACTCTGCAACCTGCAGACATTCTGTCGCATGCTGGGTATGATTCCATTGACCTTCCGCGAGCCGATGGCAGCGGAGTGCGTCCCTTTTTCCCAAGGTTTCCCCCCGTCGGGGAACTGCTGAGAGATACAGGACCAAATGGTCAAGGCGATCAACATCGCAGCGATAGGTGCAAGAACTCCCATGCTTGGCTGACTACACATCGTTGCCAAACCAATTGCCACAGGAGCGGACACAACGGGAACGTGAGAACGTTGGGATGTATCTACCGCCACATTGTGAATCTCTGCATCTCGAGAATCTGGTTGAGGCATCTCGCCCTGGGCATCGACACGTTGGTCGACCGGTTGAGCGGTTGCAGCTTGAGTCTCGGATGATTGACAACCCGGTGACATGGCTGTACCTTCGGTCTCGGTTGATTGAGAGCCCAGATGCACCGCCAACGTCAGCGTTGGCTGGGAGCCTGGCGTTGTCTCGATCCTTCGCGAATCTGATTGTGCTGTTGTTACTCCGCGGGTCTCGATAATATTGTGCCTAATTGTCACCTTTTTCCAAATTAGTTGCCATTTCATCACAAGTCGGATAATGAGTGAGACACATACGTTACTATTCGTAGACAGCAGAGTGTCCACGGAGGGCGTGTTCGTAGACAACTGAGCATCCACGGAGGACAGGAGATCAGACACAAAGACCGGCGAGTCGCGATCTGACCATAAGCTAGAGTTCGAGCTCAGAATATCCGAGCCGAGGCTAGATGTTGGCGTATCAGAGTAATACTCCAGGCCAGCTCCCAGGTCGCGATAGACGTCTTCGCGGCCGAGCTGGCCATGGGTAGCAAGAAGTTGAGGTGCGGAGGAAGAAGCCGTAGATTGCGATCCAAAGAGATCACCAGTCAGCTCGCCGCCGCCTAGCTGTTCGCCGCCACTACTATTGAGGCCACTCGAGAACTCGTTTGGCGGTAGCGGGTTCGGTGCTGGCGACCTAGGCTGACTAACCCACTGCTTGGAAAGCTCAATCGGGACCATGCGCTCATCTTCCGAGAATGATGACTCGGGGGAGTAGAGGTTGAAGTCCACATAGTCGTGATTGGCTTCGGTCTGGTTGAATGGCAGATGCGCCGCAGGAGCGGTCAGGCCTGTGAGCTCTGCAAGCTCTGCGTCGCTCCTTGTGCGATGACGGTACAGGTCTTGCTCTGCCGTAGGAGTATGGGGCTTTGTAGAGTCCCCAGAAAGAGAGGAGGAGGATTCGGGGGAGAAGTAGCCCTCAGGGTCATTGAAGAAGTCATAGCTGTCATCGACAGCAGGGTATTGGATGAATTGCTCCCATGACTCGTTTCCAGGCTCTATTGAGGCGGTTAAACTGTCGAGATCGGTTGTGAAGTCTTGCTCTGGGAATGACGATTGAGCAAAAGCATCCTGGGCAACTACAGGAGAAACCTTTGCTTCTAAAGCTGCTGTCTTCGTCTTCTTAGTTACCTTGGCAGGCTGAGCCGCTGTGCTGGAAACGCCACGCTTCTTGTGGCTGGGATCGCAGCGAATCTTCTTCTTCTTGCAGCTGTCGCAAGCCTTGATGATTCGCATGAGGTGAGCGTGATCTCGCTGCTCCTTTGTCTTGGATCCTCGAGAGGCAGAGTTGGTCACATCGCGTCCATCCTTGGTCATGATCTTCATTCCAGGCAGGTTGGAGAAATCAGCAGGCTGTTGGCTGGAGGTAGACTTGGGAGAAGAGCGGCGCGAAGAAGATGTGGTGTTTACGTTGCTCCAGTCCCAGTTAGAGGTAACAGGGCTGGTGTTGAACGAAGATCCGTAGCCAGAGTCCTGAAGGGGGCTGGCAGTAGCAGGAGAGTCGGCAGTGGCGGGAAGTGTGAAGACAGGGTAGAACTTGAATGTCTGTCCAGTGAGGTGCGCATACTCGAGGTAGTCGAGAGAGATGCTGGCACGCTTCTCCTGGGTAGAGGCGGATCCAGGGATGTAAGCGTTCACCAAGTCATCGAGCTCACGGGTTCCAATGGCAGGAAAGAACTGGAGGTGGGCACCGAGGACAGGCTGGAAAACAGAGAAGCCTTGAGGAAGAGTGTTCGAATTGGATGCCATGATATGCTCAAAGTTTCCGTTCAGGTTAGCTTGAAAAGGCGGAATTTTGATGACGGGAACGGGTATTGGAGTTGCGCTGCACTCTCCAAATCCAGTATCCAGAAGCGGTTTGGTATGTCTAGATGCGACTCTGTTAGGCGATCAATGCATATCTAAGTGTGACAAGCTCGGACAGTTGCTTACTCCGACCTGCTTACCCTCACGTGAAGTGTTTGGGTACTTTGTCACTAAGTCCAGATAAGACTATGGTGTTTTGAGGTCGCTTGAGATTGGACGTGCAAGTGAGCAACAGGAAGACTGTGCCAAGAGAGATGCGTAAAGTCTTGTTTCGTCGATACGAATCAGTCTGAACTGAAGGGGGATGGATAAATAGGCAGAGCCTTGAAGTACCGAACTAGTCGCCAGTTTCGGTGTTATCCTTGCGTTCAGTAGGAGATACCGTAATAATGACTGTTGCGATGCAAGATATTGCCTCTTGATCGAACAAACAGTTAGTTGTGATAGTATTAGCGAGAAGTAGGAAGTGAAAGAGAAAACGCCTGAGGCCACGGGGAGGGCGTCGTCGAAGTATTTCACTGTCAGTTTGAAGCCGCAGTTGCCCGGAAGCATGGCGCAGCAGGACAGAGGAGATTGAGTCTTTCGGCGTGCTCGAAAAGGTAAAGCGCAACAAGGCAGAGTGATCCGCTCTGACCAATCATAATGCCGAACTTTTGTCCGATCCGCCCCAAAAAGTATTCCTATTGGTGAGTCAGACCCACCACCTGCACCATCAAAGCTTGGACTTCGGCGAGAGAATGGCATTCTTGTTGGTCAATGCTTCAAGCCTGCATGCGAGGATGAGTCAACTTCCGCAACCCCAGGTTTGAGACTCGTTCGATCCCCCGTCTAACATTCCCCATATGGTACGCTACGGTTATATCGGAGGTCGCAGCATGGCTCAGCTATAGTAGCCTTATGAAGTAGTTAAGGTAGCAGTAGATAGCTCGTATCGACAGTCTCAAGAACGGGCGGGTATCATCGCTCGATTGGGGAAGCACCGAATCATGGATATTCTCATTGTTTCAACTATTGGGAACTCTTCAGTTATGACTCTTCGTTCAACACATCATACCATGTAGCTTTGTCAGTCTCCATAATGTGCTGCTCTGCAATAGGATAGCAAAGTTAGAAAGCTCAGTGAATGCTCAGAGGAAAGATCAAGGTTTTGTTCTCATGTCAAATTTTGGACTGGAGGACTCCGATCGTAGACTGACAGCTCCAGCCTCGGCACGACTTCTGGTAGGCATTGTGGGATCCATCTTGAAGACCGAGTTAGTCGGTTGATGAAAGAGAATGAAATGGGCATGAGAACCTTTTATATGTCGCGGCGGGACACGGCATTGTGCCCAACCATGGGTATCTGGGCATTATCGAGTAAGCAGACGGGTCTATTCCCAGGATCCACACCTTGGCCATCCTTTCAAGTTCACTACACCAAGACCCAAATCACGGCCGGCGTGAACCACGCCGAGAAGCAAAACAAGAGGAAATGTGGGGGTAGACACCATCTCAGCCAGCCACTCATTATGAGTATGCTCTTTCAACATCCAAATAGGAAGTCTAACATAATCGAGCGCCTGCACCAAGCCCCTCTCTCGGTACTTCTCGTGAACTGTTCCTTTTCCCAGAACGCTATTTCCCATTATGCTGATAAATCATATCAGCTTTGACAACCTGGCGTCGACGTGACTCTATCGGCGACTTGTTGATGCCACACGCAGATCCGCTGCCCTTGCTTCTCGCATACCATACTCCCCATGCACAGCAGAACCGCTGCATATTGCCATTCGCTTGAAACAGGGCAGGGCGTTCGTTATCCCACAAAATAGTGTATGTGTAGGAACAGCTGGTTAAGTTTGATCGAATTGATACGCGTGGAAGCTTGTCGTTCTCTCCGTTATTATAGTATTACCGTCGCCTCCATCTATGGATATGCAACCGGCGAGGAACTGAGAAGAGTCGGCCAAGGATGTCATACTCAGGTAGTAAAGTCGATCTCAGGGTCACCTGATCCTTCAGATACAATATATTCTTATCCAGGAGGTTAGTCATTCAAATCAATTTTTCGTGTCCCCGTTGTGAAATGAGTATGGCCAGCAATTTCCCAATAGTTAGTTGAAAGCCTTGACTGCGCAGACCTTAGCGGTTTGTCTTGAAAATCAAGGGGAAATTGCATACTCCAACTTCAGAAGAACGGCAATACAAGCATAGCATACCACTCTTGCCTGTACATCATCGTTTATCGACGACATGCGTGGCTGTTGACGACCTTTGGTGTGCTGGGTCAATCACGTGGTATTCGGGTTTGATGAGAAGAAAGACCAAAGTAGTTCACAAGCAGTATCAGATGAAACCGGCGTATGGGCACAGCCCAAACAACCTGAATAATGATGTGTTTCTGCTGTATTTCTATCTCCAGGCTGGCAAAACTTTTGTCAAATGCAAAAACCCATGGATTCTACCAGATCACCGCCGAGACGTGCCTCTAGAGGGCCTCGTCATGCCGAGAAGATCTTCTGCATGTCTGCTCCAGGCGCCACCATTTGCTCTGCAGAATACCGGCAGTTCTGACTGAGGCACGTTGTTCACAGGGGGTGTCTTCTTTGGTGCCCGCTCAGGGGCAAGGCGAGATTGAGCTACAGGCTCTAACTGAACCAGTGACTGGGGCGGCAACCCGGCCGCATCTTGTTTTCTTGCGGCTTTCCTACCTCTAGTCGCAGGGTTCACAATACGCGGACGTTGCTTTTCTTGTGGCTCTTTTCCATTTGCTGACGGCTGTGCCACTTCGGGTTCTTTTCCATTTGTCGAGGGCTGCACTGCTTCGAGTTGTTTTTCCCTCGTTTTGGGTTGGTTTGCTTTGAGTTGTCCTTCATTCGTTGGTGGCTGTGCTGATTCGGGTTCCTTTTCCTTCGTTAAGGACTGAACTGTATCGGGCTCTTTCTCCTTCAGTGGGGGCTGTACTGGCTCTGGTCTTCTCTCCTTGATTGGGGGTTGTTTTGTTTCGGGCTTTTTTTTTTTCGTCAGGGTTTGTTCTTCTGTAGGTGTATATGGCATAGATTTGGTGCTCGATGACATTTTTGAAGCGCCTTGTGCTTTGTCTGAAGACACCTCAGCTGTTGGGCAATTGCCATCGGACTTCTCGGCATCAGCCTGGCCAGCATGGCCAATACTAAAGCCAGTAGTCGGGACCTCTTCAGGAGGCATGACAAATCCAATAATTTCCTTGCTCTTGACACTTTTTCGCGACATCTTGGTAATTCGGGGGCCAGAACTTGGCTTAGGTTCAGACTTTTGATATGGTTCCGGATTGGCAGGCAAGTCCTCTTCTTCTTCTTCATCAGATGTTGCCGGAGAATCGGGTGGTGTGATTTCTTCATCGTCATCGCTGAGTACAACTGGGGCTGCCTTCGTTCGGGTGCGGCGGCTTGGGTTTGTGCGTCGACGGGGAGGTGATGCTGAAGGTCTATCTTCAGAAAAATCATTGACTGAAACTGCGTCATCATTTGACACAACGTCGTCTTCCGATCGTTTCAAGAGTTCAGAGTCATCATCGGAGTCCTTATCCCTGGCTTCTTCTGTTGCATTGGGATCAACACTGTCGGCTGGCAGGTTATCAAGTTTATGTGTAGAGGGATGAGACTCGCTTGGTCCTACTAAGCTCTTCCGTTTGCTCGCCTTCCCCGGCACAGTCGTGTTTGTCGCATTCTTCTTGGTAGCTTCAGGCGCTTCGGAGGCTGAGGCTGAACGAACAAGAGCATGCGATGCGGTGTGCGCATCACTTCTTGCTCGTGATAAAGAGGGTGTTGATCTTCTAGCTGATCCTGCCCGTTCCCCTTGTTTGCTTTGGGCGAGTATGAGCAACCCACGTCGCTGTCTTGATCTGATTCGGAGCTCCGTTCTTGGTTCTTTTGCAGGGGGAGGTTTATCCCCATCACTTCCTGTCGTCGAAGTTCCCTCGGTACCCAACGTTCGTTTCGTACCATGAGGATCTGAAGTGCTTGCCTCTTTCTTCTTGGATGGTTTCGACCCTGTGCTTTGAGGGCGTATTCGGGCAATGTTCGCAATAGGGAGTGCTTCCTCGTCTTCATCAACCACAATTGGTTCGTGTACTACCTTCCGAGCGAGCTCCTTCACGGGCTCCTGAACTGTAGGAGTCGCATCATCTCTCGACTTCTTCGAGCGCGGCGGGTAGGAACCCGTTGGTGATACTGGTGTTTGGTTGGAAGGTGGAAGGTCTTCGCTTTGCGCCAGCCAGTTGAGAAATGCATTATCCTCGGCTTCTGGTGTCTGTTTTTGGCCTTGATCGCATTCCACCGCCTCTGGCCGTTTGGGTCCAGAGAGCTGAGACCTGTGTGATTTATCTGCACCCGAATCCCGATCGCGTCGAGCATCGCGGGAGTCTTTTTGAGCAGCATTGCCATCAAGTTTTGGTACTTCGGATTCTTGAGTAAGAAGTGAAACTACATTGTCCTCGGTGGGTGCTGGTTGAGGTCTCACTTGCTTCGAGACATTTGGGCGATTCTTTAGTGCAGCTCCTCTTGGCTGAGGAAGTTCCCTGTTCTGATTATGCTCATTCCCTACGAGTAGCTCCCTTAGGGATGCGCGTTGGGTAAACACACGACGGGGTGCAGCCTGGCGAGGAGCACTGGCTTCTGCCTCTTCAGGATTGGAAGAAGGGGGCTGACTTCGGGCAGCCGGTATTGAAGACGAGAAAGGCGTAAGAGTTAATGTCGTCCCGAAGAGAGCTCGGGCATGTCCCATCTTGCTGGGCGGCGATTCTTCTCTTCGTCTCCTTTTGGACGGTCTTGCATCTTCCGAAGGTGAATCCTGCTGCTGCTGTCCAGGACTCTCGGCCATCTTGCGCACCTCATACGGCGAGTGTGGTGAAATGACAGCTCTCCCAATCCTAGAAGCTCCTCCGACAAGATCATTGAGCGGGCGGTGCCGAAGCTGAAAATGAGGGGCATTCTGGTCGTTTCTTGGTGTATGAGTAACTGCTACAGTCGATCCGGGTGTTCGTGTCCCAGCACTGGTCCGCCGCTTCTCAACTTCCTTCGCGCGCTTATCTAGCAACTCTGTGAGGTCTTGTTCTCGTTGCCCAGTACAATCCGAGACCTGCACGATAGCAGCACCACGATCCAACTCAAACTCATCGCCAGGTTCGAGATCCCCGCCTTCCTGCCAATGAGCGTCTCCAATGAAGTGGCCTCTGTCATCGTAGACCATCACACGCTTGTTGAACGTGTGATATTTCAGCACTCCATCTTGCCACCTTTTTTGCTTTCTCTTGAGATCATGCGTAAAAAGGCAGATAAAATCGACCACTGTGGCGGTAGTTGCCACGGAACTTGAAGCCATGACACGACACTCGGTTGAAAGCTCGGTGTGGCGTTGCAAACCCGTTAGAGGTGATCTCTTTCAACATTTCGAACCATACGAGAATCTTTGATAGCTCGTCGGTTCCCAGGTTCACTAACACGATGTGCAAGGTGGAACGCGTAGAGTTAAATTGAATTGGCTCGAACGGCAGGCAAACGCGACGCCAGATCACGTGCGTCTCCCCACCTTGCTGCCTAGAAGTCGCCTACCCTATGCGCTCTCTAACCCAAGTTCGTCAGAGAGGATAAATCCTTTGCCTCTCTTTTTGCTTCGGTCTAGCGTGGATAAAGATATTTCGAAATGCAGGAAGATTCCTAGGATAAGGTCAGAATCTTTGTTATATTTACTGAGACTGATTGGCTAATCGTTGTTTAAATCAACGGGTAGTATCATTGAAGCATTCAATCACGGCACATACAAAATCATTAAGAAACAAGGACCTTGTTGCGCAAAAGACCAACTCGACAGCAGTTCAAGGTCTGAAGTACTGCTATTCATATAATGCTTAAAGTCATCACCGTGGTTGACCATTTTACACAATCACGCTCGTCTCGAACGGGACTTACTTGGACATCACAAAGCATTTACTTATCTGCGAAGATGCAGCAGCGCAAGGCAGTGGCCTGGGCCGTCACCATTAAGTCCTTACAAATGAAATTTATTCTATGGGTATCATGCCTCAACACGTACGGTATCAAATTGTACCAGATGTAGCTAAATACAACGCTGAATGCCACCTAGGAGAATATCAGGCCACTGTAGGGCACATCTCCAACCAACGCCTGTTGTGAAAGAAAAGCCAAGCCAAGCCATTTTAGATGCAAGAATCATGCCCAATCTGGATGCATGTCCCACTCTATCTCAAATTCCTAGAAAAACAACTGTCAAAAGAGAGGGTTCGTGGTGCGATACCACTGTTTTAGCGACCCATGTAGTCACCACCTCCGAGAGACTCGAGGTCCATTGGGGTGACAGGACCAGGGCTTCCCATAGGAAGCAGTCTGGGTGATAAGGGCTTGTGAGAGCCAGGGGTAGCAAAGCGTGAGTCACGGAGCGGAAGTGAGTCAAGTGATAGGCTGTTTGACTTGTCGCCAGATTTGGCCGAGCTACTCAAGATCTCACTGGCAGCCATACTTGCTTGCGCAATCATGTCGCGTTGATACTGTTGCAACTTCCGACGAAGCTCGGTCTCAGGGTTTGACTGGCTGCTTGAGCGAGGGATTGCTTGAGAATTGGGACCAATATTGGACGATATGGATGCAGCCAAGTGAGGTCGCAAGTTAGCGTGGCTGCCGTTTCTATTCTCGTAGTTGGATGGATAGTATTTGCCCATAGGAAGTGGATTGTCATGGAAGCCTGGGGCAAGATAAGAAGCAACGGGGGTGTTTGATTGAGACATGACTACGCTTTGAGCAGGATGTGAAGTAGGACGATCCGCGTAGATTGGTCCAGATTCTGAGATAAGACGGCTCATTCGCGCGTCTGGGTGATGTTGAAATGGGTGTGGTCGATGCACACGACTGTTGGGATCCTCGTGGAGTGGGAAGTATCCTCTATAGTTGTGTTAGTCCACATAGGAAGTCAACGGAGATAGAATTGTCTGTCTGTCTTACCCAGGCAGGTCGCCTCTGGCCGACAAAGGTTCAGGAGGCGTGCGTGCGGGAGCGGAAGTGAAACGCTTCAGTTGAGGGAGATCGATAGCTATAGGTCGAGCGTGGCTGCGGCTGCGCGGGGTTGAGGGAGCAGACGGAGTGCCAGGAGCAGACCGATCAGTGTCGTCTACAGATGGAATATGTAAGTACAGTGAAAAGGATTGATGAATGTTTGTGACGACTGAATGGCTAGTGACGAAGGTGATGACAACAAGATCGAAAACAGGAAAACGAGGAACAGCACGGGATATAAGAGCTGTTTTTCAAGCAAAAGCCGGTAGTGGTAGTGGTAGTGGTAGTGGTAGTGGTAGTGCAGGCGTCACTCAACGGCCAACCCCGGGATGATTGATGGGGCCACTACCCCGCGACGGCTGGGAAGCGAGTGTGGAGAGGCATCGGTAGCGCTATGCAAGGCCCAATTCCCGTCCAACATTGACTCGGAAATGCTGGAATGAGGTGGAGAAGGGCAGATGATTGAAGGGAGGGGAAAAGGAAAAGATGAGCGAAAAGAGGAGAGGAGAAATGTGGGAAGAAGGACAACGTGACAGGTCAGCCAAGAAAGCCGAGTCAGAACTGTTTGTCCTGTTTAGAGGTAGATGGGGAAGTGAATATGGGAATCTCGAAACGTGGGTGCGGGAGCCTCCCGAGACTCACTCGCGCCCCGCGCTTTGCGCCAGTCAATCGCCGGATGCATCCATCATTGGTTACTCCAATAACTTAACATGAGTAGAGTAGCGTTGATAGGCATATAGATGCATCGCGCCATGAGACAGCAGCGTAGCAGCGTGGCGGCGGCTGTTACATGATTCGGCCTCTTCAAAACGAGGACCCTTTCTATTCCACAGCATTGAATCGATTCGTTGTACATACATACTATGTATTTGATGGTGTACAACTAGAGTTCATGCCATGTGTCAGGGTTTCTTGGATTCGTTGAGGGGAACATGTGGCGTCGAGCCAGTTTGCGAAAGGAACGTGTCTCGCTTCGGAGATTTTTGCGCGATGCCAGCTGCTACGTTGAGGGTCGCGGTCGTGGTCCGGGATCATCGGCCGGAGGATGGCCCCGACGTCCAGCCGCAAAAAGGTTGAGATCACTCACACACTCACTTGAGGCCGGCCAGGTGATGGAAGATCAATAGAGAGGTGGGGTGAATGGGCAATCAGGGGTCAAAAGACTGGATATTGGTTGTATATGCATTCCAACCATTCCATACAATCAATCGGCCAATGCTTACCTGAAAAATAGGAAGTGCGAGAACCGATATCTTCCCTATCAAAGAATCCGTCTCGTGCTCGGCCTTGTCTTGACGGGATCGCCGGGGTATTTCGTCCAGACAGACTGAAGTCGCCAATATCATCGGATCGGGGGCTGTGAGGAGAGTTGGGGTTGGAAAGGTCGGAATTTGCAGAAATAGTGCGCCCCGACATTGACGGTCGCAGTCGAGGCGATAGGTAGGGGGATTTAATGGTTCTGGCGAGGCTGGCCATGTTGTCCCAGTCGTAGTCGTGCGTCGATGCCTGGAGTTTGAGTCTCTGATCTTTTGGAGAATGAATATTCGCCTGACTGATAATCCAGCCGGAGTCGTGGAGCAAGCGCCAACGCCGGTGCATGTATGAAAGGGTTTAAGAGAAACCAAGAGTTCAGTTCGTGTGGACAGGAATGGTGCTCAGGCTGGCGCTCACTGGGGGCGGCAGGCAGGTCGATGATTAGCAGTGAGGGGCTGAGGGACAGCCAAGAGAAGTGACAATGAGAGTGGCAGCGACTTTTGTATGTCCGTATTGTACGGAATGCCCGCGAACAAACGCAATAGAATACGTAGGGAAGAGGCGAGCAGCTGGAATTGAAGAATGTGATGGCGGCGTCAAGATGGAAAGGCAAATATAAGGAGGACTCCAATACAGAGTAAGCAAAGTAAAATGAGAAGTGATAGATCGGTGTAGTGTATGTCTGCCTACCTATTTTGGCGAGAAATGAAGGGTTCCAAAGAAATGAAGATCGATGGGCTCCGAAACGGTTTTGTTATCGCAAGCGAGTTGCTCACTCTTGTCAGGGCTGTTTGATATTTTGGTTGATCTTGCCTCCAACTCCCGTTCCATCCATCCCGGTCATAATCACCAATCCTAACCTTCAAAAAGTGGGAATCTCAGATGCCTTCTGCTAATCAGGTCTGGAGTGTCTCAACTCTCAAGCGAGGAACGCCGGGACGAGGAGCCAGCCAAAAACCCAAAGCCCAGGGACCCAGGGCACGCAGGGCAAGGAGTGGATCGCTACGACCTTCTACGGCGAGCTCTGTAGCGGGTTTGCCAATGTTTCCGATGCTGGAGCCCGCTTTTAAGTATCCATTTAAACCTCACAACATGCGGGCAGGACTTTGGCAGGTATCTCGCTAGACTCATCAGGCACAAATGGAGAGGTGGTGACCCTTGATCTATACCTGGTCGAATGCGCCGTATCCGTACAGAGGCCAAGGAAGTACATGCGGGACGACCCTGTGAGCCACTCAAAGCCACCAACGCAAACAAAGAGACCAGACCAATGCAGGCTACCTTGGTTTAAAATGCACATACTGTACAGTATGACTGAAGAGTCAGACGAAAGAGACGAATGAAAGCACTCGGTCGGTGTCCCGGCGACGTAACTAACTACTGTACTGTACAGTAAAGCATGGGATTTACTGTAGGGACCCTTTGAAAACAAACCCCTCCAAACGAGTTTTGGTGTTGTCTCGGTCAATGACGACGTACACTACGTTTAGCGGTGGCTCATCCGACTCCGCGAATATATTTTGATTTCCAGGTCTTGTCTTGGGCGACACGGACGGGCACCCACCGACAGTCACGCTTTGTGGAGAGGAGACAGTTTTGTACAAGGAAGGTCGCTCTTCGTTGTGGATAAGTGTGACCAATATACGGGAACTTATGATCGCATTTGCTCACAATTCCCATTCTGGATATTTGCAATCTTAAGTCAGTCGTATCAACTCAACTGAACTGGTTCAGAGTGTCTTGATGAGACATTTCATATTCAATACGAGCGGTCAAATGCTCAGTTGTCGTGAGAATAGAACATCCCACGCACGTGCTGTTCCTTATCGTGCAACTTACCGCCTTCAAGGGTTGTGATCAACATGAGGATCACAGCACAGCTGCCCAACATTGGATCTCTCCTCTCCGCCAGAATCGACAAAGAAAGACCAGCAGCAAATCCTTGCACTAGAAGCAAAAGCAAACAACGGGCTTTAACAAGTGGCCCCCACTTGAAGCTTCCATCAGGCATCTGATCGACGTCATGGCGTCGAAGAGAAGTAACTTGGCCCGCACGCAAGCGCCGCTTCGTTTCGCCGTGGAAAATCACCATCCCTTCAGGAACAAGACCAAGAAGACTAACTAAGATCACACCAAGGTCAGAGCGGTCGAGCAGGCCGGACCCTTGAAAAGACCCTTCTAAGTTCCTTTCTCGCTCACTCTAAAATCCGTCATGGTCACATCACTTCAGAAGTCATGGAGGCGAACTTGTTTTCCACGATCGACGCCTGCGCCCCTCTTTGCTACATGCTCATACTGTAGGCTTTCTGGTCTGCTGGTCTTGCTGGTGCAACATTCTATGGTATGGTGGTGCGATATCGACGTTGTGGCACATTGCTCTCCTCTCTAGTCCTTCAGGGAACGGGGGGGTATGAATCTCGAGACTCGGGTATTACTAGGGCTTGGCACAAACGGCGTTGGCGGGCTGCAGACCATGGATTATACCCACGATGATTTCACAGCAAACGTAGTGACTGTCCGTTGAATGTCCATTGGCTTAACAAGTTCTGCCCAAGTGCCAGCCATTGGTAGATCTAGCCACCATCTCACAGGGTATTCTACGCCTCACGGGAAGCTGCCGTAGGTGGTTGCACTACTAGCTGTGGGATTCTCGATACAGTTGACAATGATAAAATTGAGTTCAGTACAGCTATTAGTGTTTCAGGAACAGGCAATCTTTGTCAAAAACAGGAAAGCAAAGGAAAATAAAAGAACAAATAATGGTATCAGAGTCATGTCCAGTGCAGTATGGCATCCCTCCCAGCTAGCAAACAAACCACCAGCCCGACCAGCGAGCGGACTTCACATTACTCATTGCCGAATATCTCCACTATGAGTTGCATTGTGTATCCCTCATGCAACCACACTCCATCATCCGTCTCTTTCTAAGGATGGTTGATGTGCACTTCTGTTTCTAATTAGACCTTGGCACGACCAGTAAAGCGCGATCGATTGTCACGGTGCTTCCACCAGTATCCCAGGGCTGCCAAGGTTGCAATGAACCAGAGGAGGGCGCTGGCGAGGTCAACCCAGACAGCGTTCTTCATGCGTCTGACACCTCCGTCACCTTCAGCATCCTCGTTGATGTACATCTGCGGGTATTGTTGTCAGCCAACGATGCCGTTGATCGTCTACAGTCAGCACTTGATAGCGTACCTTGCCAAAGATGCCAAAGAGGGCGATCCAGAGGACAAATAGAACGAAGTCCCATATCGCGACGGCCAAACCAGCGATACGCAAGACAAAGGGAATAAAGTAGAGGACACACGTGACGGCAGAGATGCTACCGACTACCACGGCGTAGACCTAGACATTTGCACTTGTGTCAGCACTGTATTGTTGATTGCACACACATCAACGAAGGGAATCCACTCACCCATTTCGAGTCAGAGTATTTGCCCTCTTTGTTTGCGTGATGTATGTCGGTACCATACAGACCACAGGTGGTCAGAGCCAGCGCAAACAAGCACAGATGGATGGTGGAAAACACCACATAGCTAATAGCCAAATCCTTGATACCCATGGCTGGTTGCTGTTTGTTCGAACGGGAGCGCGCAAAGGGGTACGTATTACGAGAAAGATTGGCGGGCGAGATGAGGATATCGACAGTTGAAGCGGGTCAGGTCAGTCAGTTAGGTATTGATTGAAAGAAGGAGGCTTGTAGGTTTGGTTTATGCGACAAGTATCCGTAGACGAGACGGGACGGGAGCGAGTCAAAATGAGCTCGTCACTGGCGTACCAAAGTGAACCTTGCTTGGCAAACAAAGGGTTGACCGCTTAATTAATAGCGAGGGGAAGCCTCTGCCGTCATTCCTGCGACCATAGCGAGATCTCCGAAAATTTAACAGATTCTAATTTACCCTGGAAATTGTTTTGTCTATGCTATGACGTAGTAGCTCAAAAGCAAGCTTGTTTTAGTTGATGCATGACCCCTGACAGTGACCTCTGAAGCCAGGTAGGTCGGATTATTCAAGTTCCATCCGGCACGGGTCTTTGGTGATGCCCCTCATGATCCCCTCAACCAAGGAATACAGTAGTATCAAATCACTTGCAGTTGTGAGCTTGTGAATTAGTTGTCTACTGTGTACAGTAGTAATTTCACTTTCCAATTTGAAATTCCCAAACTTAAATTTCTTAGTGTTTCAACTCTCTGGTGCTGACTGTTATAATAGCTGGTTCTGTCTTACTGTAGGTACATTCCAATCGCTCGCCTTACTATCGTTCAGTGTATAAACCACGAAATTGCGGTAGAGAGTTCATTAACTTGCATATTCAATAACCCCAGAACTCTATTTCTATCAGGCGTTCCTTGGAAAATTGTAGCGGAGAAACGAAGACGTTTTGATGCTCGAAGTCATATTGAGATTTACCCCACTAAGCGTTGTTAATAGCGTCGTGTGACACCCTCATGAGTGGCTGAATGTCACGTTGAGACTAATGGAACTTAAAGTGACTTGAAAACCACATGTTTGTTTGTAAGGAAGATAAGTGAGTAGACTAACATTTGTGGGAAGTCCAATATTGTTGTTGAAGCTTGATGTTAGCAGCCGGTAAGAATACAAACGTTGAGCTTGATTAGACAAACCCATAACCAATCGTCTTACAGATGAGACGGGGCTCCACCGTTTGCTGGGGATAACGTTGTTGCCTGAGACGAGACGCTGGAATAAGCTTATTGTAGAACTACGGACGGGGCTATGCTAATAACTTGTTGACCTGGTCATGATTTTGCGGCGATAGTGTTTGAGTGCTTGAGTGTTTGTTGTCTGGGAATAGGGTAAACGTCGCTTCACCCGAGATCTGGAACTGCCAAGGAACATAGGCAGCATCATTAATCTTGCTTGCCCTGGGAAGCCTCAAGTAAGACGGCGGTTCCGAGACACACCAAACTCCCATGTTAACATGGAACGGATAGAAATGCCTCAAATGCGAAATGAGAAACACGAGTATGCGAAGTTGAAAATGCTCGAATCAGCATTACCATTGATTGATTGCTCTCATGGGATTCGCTTATGAGGACTCAGACTAAACTAAACGCATGCCCAAAAAATGACCGAGCGAGGTGCCATTGGCTACTGTACCATGGCTCAAGCCATGTTGGCAACCTCTAGTAGTGGCTGTGTACGTTTCAAGTACCCAGGTAGTGAGTGAGTGACTCAACACGCCAACTCAATCTGAGTCCACGTGAGCAGAGCCTCAAGCAGCAGAGCCGCATGAGGGAACCGTTCATGTAGCTGTAGGGCTACGGAAATATGAGGCGGGTTCGTAGTGGTCTAAACTTGATTGAATTGAATGAAATGAGATATTCGTCCCTATAAGCTGCATACCTGGCTGTAACTCCTTGTTATCGAGGCACAGTCTAATTAGTTAGCTTATAACATCGCCTCACCTCACATACGAGAGTCTATGTTACCATTGTTGTGCCTCCATTATAGCTGCCTCATCCATAGCAAACAAATCAAGGTTTACGAAATTGCGGAAGAAGAAGGAGCTAAGCATCAAATCAGGGCTATGCTCGATCGCCTCAGGGGACTAACCTGAGGCGCCCTTCTTTTCATCCTATCACCTTCGCTTCTCAACTAAACGATGCTATTACAACCAGCTCCGTACTCCCACTGACGCTGTATTGACTCGTTTTCAAGCAGGAAACCATCGCAGCTATGCTATCAACGGTGGGACGGCTGTTGTTGCCTCCAAGGCTTATCCCTTGTGCTTACCGACTTTGGCATCGTCTCGTGTGATTTCACGTCAACTACAATGGAGTTGTTGCAATATGCTCCTCGTAACTTACAGACAGGCCTCTTGATCTTGATTGCCTTGAATATTCTTGATCATTATCTCTCTATAAAGACAGAGCACCGTCCAGCAATCAACGCATCTCATCAAATCAACAACACATCTTTCTCACCATCAACTCAAGCATATCCTGATACTTCCAACACATATCAACACCCCAGATATTTAACAATCTACACTACCAATCAAAGATGGCTTGCATTAACTCGTGAGTTCAGGATATACTCCTCGCTGTTATGCGAGTCCTAACTGGTTGTAGCGCTTCTTCTTCGTCTTCCGCTGGCAACCGCGGCGAGCTTGTAGACTCCATGGCTGTCTCTCAGTGGCAGTGTGTATGTTATCTGGACCTTGAAGATATCAGAAACGATACTAATCTCGATAGTGTAACTGCGGCTTCGGTTGGCAGAGTGTCGCCGTGAACCCTTGTTGTCCCTCTTGCCATGTCAAGCGCTGCGGCAGCTGCACCTACTGCTAGACCTGAGGGCGTCAAACTCGATGTTAATTCGACGCTGCGATCCTCGTATTGTCCACGGAAAGGAGAATGATGCAGTCTGTACAAGTAGGAGGATAGGGGGCTTGGTCTTTGGAGTTGGAGGACTCTTGAAAAAGGCTTTGTTCAAAATTACTGGTTTTTCAAAACCTAGAATGGGGGGCTCGCGCTTAGACCGTTTTGTCAATTCCAACTATACACTCTCTTTAACATCAGGTCCCCCGGTGATTGTCTAACTATTATTAACCGCTTCCATGGATTACAATTGACGAAAGACGAGACTTGCCAGAAAACACGGAACCTCTGCTCATAGCATCGATCTCCAGAAAATACAGTCGTGCCATTGTTCCTTGACAGTTTCAAGTAGCAGAACTTGTTCAAAGTTAAGAGGTTTGAGTTGAGAGGGCTGACTTACACGGTATACTTGCCTCCGTACAGATACCGAGGCATATTGATGACGCCCCACATCTCCGACCAACACATCTAACCGCCGTACTTTCACGTCTGGCCTCTTCACAAGAGAGTTAATTTAAGTCAAATTACCGAACAGAGCCTCACTGTACATAAATACTAGTCTATACTATATCCAAGCCATGGCAGATCTCGGCCCCCCCTTCCACCCCATCGCCGGCCTCCCGAACTTCCGGGACCTCGCAGGTCATCCGCTTCCCATCAATTCCCGCCCCGGTTATACAATCAAGTCCGGCCTCATCTTTCGTTCGGCAGAACCGTCTCGTCTCACCGAAGACGGCGTCTCAGCACTTCAGGATCTCAAGATCTCACACGTCTATGACTTGCGCTCGCGAACAGAGATCGAGCGCTATGCTTCAGGCACCCGTGAATGGCCCGGTGCCCAGCGGGTCTTTACTCCGGTGTTCTTAGATGAAGATTACGGTCCGGAGGCCATTGCGTTGCGCTTCCGGAACTATACAGCTGAGGGAAGCCAAGGCTTTGTCGAGGCTTACCGAGGCATCTGGGAGACGGGAACAAACTCCATCAACACTATCCTCTCACACCTAGCCAAGCCGGATCCGTCACCTCTACTCATACATTGCACTGCAGGCAAGGACAGAACTGGAGTAGTCTGTGCATTCATCTTGTCAATATGCGGCGTAGACGACCAGACAATCGCACAAGAGTATGGCTTGACAGAGATTGGGCTTGGTGACTTTCGAGAGGAGCTTCTCGCTGCTGTGATGAAGAGCCCTGAACTCAACTCGAACCCTGAAGGTGCTAAGCGACTGCTTGGAGCCAAGCCTGAGAATATGCTTGCTGCTCTAGAAGCACTTCGCAAACAGCATGGCTCGGTGGAGGAATATGTTGTTAAGAACTGCGGGCTGTCAGAGGATGACCTCGAGCAGATTCGAAAGAACTTGATTGTACCTGAGAGCAGTCACCAGTCTTGATGACGAGCATACTCCATGGTCCCATTGATCAAATAGTGTCAATCACCACCCAAGATTATATGAACGTCAATATCATAAGCATCAATAGTTTAGCAAGATTCATGTAGATTCTCATCACATACAAAAATGCAAGCGCTGTTCTTGATCATCTCTGGACGAGTATAGAGTCCATGTCTAATTAGTACACGACCTAATACATGGCGTTGGTATTCGTATTGTACAGTTGCGCCTCTTAAACCACCCATCCATATCCCATATATATTCATACACGTGAAGGTACTGACGTAGGAATCTTGACCAATCCACGCTTGCGGTCCTCGAATGGCGCACCATACCGCCATCCAGTTCCGCTTCTTGATCGACCATCGCGGCCGACATCGTCAACGTTAATCTCCTTAAATCGGAACTCGTAGCGGTCTGTCTTGACTCGCTTTGTTCGCTCCTCCTCGCGCTTGCGATCGTCCAGGATCTTCTGGGCAATTCTGTCCTCATCCGCTTGGGTGGTCGCCTTGAACTTTGCCAAGGCTTCCGGGCGGGGAGAACCCTTAATGATGGCTCGCTCCATCTTGATGAGCTCGGGTTGAGGCGATCGTTGATCGGCAGAGAGCATCCTCTCGTGGAAGGCCTTAGCGGCATCTTCACGTGTAAAGTGCCGGGATTCTGACACGGGCTCGAATAGTTGTTGCATGGTAAGGTTGTGTACATGGATCTCGTTGATAGGCTCGTGAGGTATATTCTCCCCGCCTTCATCGAAGTGTGTCTTGGGAAGCATCTTCATTACAGCCTTGGCATAAGGAATTGCCAACCGCTTGCCCTTGAGGTTGGTTAGCATTGCTATTGAATAAAGTAGAAACGCAAGCCCAATATCAGATGATGATGCTATCAGAATATACAATTGTATAACCATGTAGGTGTCTTCAAGACTAATCGAAAAAATTTGTTTGGTCTCATCATATAGCAGGGTAGAAAAGGGGATGGATGATTGGGGAATGTATAGTATAGTACTCACTTCAGACTGCCACTGCTTCTCAACCTCCTTTAGTCGCACGACAGCGGCAACCCTCCTCACGTCGATGTGCATTTCAGCAGACACCTCCTTCAGAGACTCTCCTCTTGCCGTCACCTTATCATAGATAAGATCTCGTGTAGCATCAGAAAGCACGGGTTGACTTCGGAAGAGAGGGTTGAGAGGAAACGGCTGATCGTGGTGAGGACCAAGGTAATTGGGGCCGTTGCCAGCCTCGGCAAGATTCCTGCCACCGCCGCCATTCAACCACTCAAACATCATCGCACGGGCCTTGCTCATCTTCTCGCGGCATGGTGTTGTCGAGAAAGTTCGGAGGAACGAGGAGGAGCTCCTCGTGGGGAGAGAGAGGGAGATGGTGGCATCGAGGCCAGCCAGCGGCGTCGATGCACCGCGCACTCGAGGAGGCATGGTTACAGCAGCTTCAGATCCTCTCTGACTGTTTGCTGCATTACATGCGACCCAGGACCAATTGATTAGAATTGGTTGGATGGAAGGTCGAAAAAGGCTGAACTTGTATAGAGGTGTTTGATGTTGCTCGTAAAGTGCAGCAATTTTTCAGCCGGCGGCGGCGGAAGTTTTAATTTCCGATCCTCTTCATGTGGTTTGGATCCACACCAAAAGGGCCTCCAAGCATGCTGTTACTTACATAGCTACTAGTCTACGGAGTAGGTAGTCTAATAATATGTTATCTTGCATATCGATATGGGACAAACTTTTTTTCATGGAAATGGAATGAACAGAGTACGAAATTGTGCCTTTCTGAAAGCTTGCTGCGACTTTTGGGTTTGTATGTCTCGTCAGTTTCGACGAACCCTACCTTGATACTCGGATTTCCCGCAGTGCATCACAAACACAACACCAACCTGTCAGTTGACTTGAGCATGTATGTAACTCATATTCAAATTCTGATGGCATTATAAACATTGGTATTCATATGTACTGTTACCTGCGCCATTATGCTTGCAACCATTACACAACTCCCTTCTAACCCAGTTCCCAACAACCATCAAATGCCCAACATTAACCCTATGATGAGAACTATGGGTAGCAAGTAGATAGATCATTTGAGACAACTCATGTTTGCTGTTGTCTCTGCAGGTGAATAATACCAATGGCTCGTCTTCGGCTTGTCTTATCGAATTGAACCAGAACGCTGTGGCCTGCGCCAATTGCAACAAGCCAGATTGTCGCGCGTATGCACCCATGTAGCTTCTTATAACCAACTGAAGCTATCAACCAGGCTTTGTCATTGAAAGACGGTTCTTCTTAGCTTTAGCCTTAGCTGCTGCGACTGCAGCCTTCTTGGTCGCCTCATTCTCCTCAGCCTGCTGGGAAATCTCCTTCCACTTACGCCAACCGTCAAAGTCAATGAGGGCCTGCATGCAACCCCATTCCATC
This sequence comes from Fusarium sp. NFCCI 5145, assembly GCA_033439405.1. Lineage (NCBI taxonomy): Eukaryota > Fungi > Ascomycota > Sordariomycetes > Hypocreales > Nectriaceae > Fusarium > Fusarium sp. NFCCI 5145. The sequence goes on from JAWDHB010000173.1 coordinate 32,987, forward strand.
ACTTTGCGCTCCAGCCAGACAAAGTTAACCGGCTAGGTTCTCAGTTAGCAACGTGTATTATCGCTCTATCATTGCGGTAAACGTACCTTGGTCAAAAAGTCGTTACAGCCAGCGGCTAGAGCTTCGTGTCGGTCACTCTGCAATGAGCTGGCAGTCAAAGCGACAATAATTACGGGACTCTTGAATAGGGATGGGTTCTCAAGGCGATCTTTGTCATCGAGTTCGTCTGGGTTTTCCGTCGATACTTCACCGTCGGGAGAAGATGAAAAGACACCGATGGAGTTGACGCGTTCCAATCTTCGAATCTCGCGAGTTGCATCGAGTCCGTTCATGACCGGAAGCTGAATATCCATCAGAACCAAGTGAAAGCCACCGCTCCTCCACTTCTTGACAGCATCTCGTCCGTTCATGGCGGTGGACCATCGCACTTTCAAGCGCTTCACGAAGGCCTCCAAGAGTTTCAGGTTGATAGGGTTGTCCTCCACAATCAGGACATTAATAGGAGGCACACCGCCATTAAGCATGCCTGGTGGTAAACTCGGATGCTCGACCTTTTTGCTCTTCTTGGCTTTGACCGTGGGTCGAGGTGAAGCTGGCCTAACCGGAGGTGTCGAGACACCTACTGCTGAAGGCTCGGGGGCGGGCGGTGTCGGTAGAGGAGGGGCAGCGGGCGGCATACCAGGAGCATCTGAAGAGTTTGAATGAGTTCGTGAATGCGGTAGCCTCGGGTTGAAGTGCTGCGTACCGTGGCTCGCATGATTCGCGGCGGCGGCGGCGGCCAAGGATACAGCTGAGCCATTAGCAATCAGCGTAGGTGATGATGTGTGAGTGCGGCCCAATCTGGGACGGTCCGGACGGTCTCGATATGCGCGTGATCTGCCAGGTGATGGAATGGGAGGAATCTGGCCAGTCCCTAATACGGCAATCGAGTGCGGAGCCGGGACTGCCACTGGGAGATGTGGTGAACCCACAGCACCAGGATGGGCGGCCACTGAGGGAAAGTAACCTTCACTTGTCTCGGTAGGCCGACCATCCTCGCTGTAGTAGATGTTGCCAACATATGCTGGAACGACAGGCCGCGGGGAAGCTTTAGGCGCACGTCGTGGAATATCAATTACGAGGGCTTCTTCAACGGTCTGTCCACCTGGATAATAAGCGTCAAGCGTCCTGCCCATGGGCTCCTCGGGATTCAGGACACGTTCTGAATGCTGGTCTCGAGGAACGATGCGGATGTTAATGTCTGGGGAGTCGAAGCTTCGACCAAGTGAGTTTGAATATTTACGTAGAATCATATCGCGAACATCATCGACGAGGTCGTCTTCGTTGACGGTAACGAGGGTTGGCGAGGCATTAGGTCGCTTGACCCAGATCTTTCGGGTCACCATGTTTGCGTTAATAGGCGCGTATGTACTGGGTTGACTCAATCCGGGTTCGTTCGCGGATTGACTTGAAAGGAGCGTATTGATCAGAGTCGTCTGGCGATTTGACAGCAAGCTCTGTCGTCGGGGTGGCGGGGCTGGTCGTGATGGAGAGCCAGGGATCGAGAGAACTCCTGTCTGAGGAAGACCAGGAGTCGTGGCGACAAAGGTCGTCGAAGTTGCTGCCGCCAAAGGCACAAATGCGGCAGACTTGGGGGAGTTGGGAGCTTGATCGAGACTCAGCAAGTCGTCATTGTGACCTGCAAGCTCAGAAGCAGCGTCCAAGTCTAGACTTGCGATCTTTCTGGAGCGCGCAGTAGGTGATGCCGGTGGCGAATCCTGCGCGTCTTCGTGAATTCGGTCGAGATTCGAGCTTGCCTGGCGGTGTCGCGATGGAGACGTCTGTTCCGGAGGATGGAGTGAAGGGGAGATCAACGGTGGTGGATGGATTTGAGGTTGTGGTTGAGGTTGTGGCGGGTGCAGATCGTTATGGGGCGGGAGCTGGTCACTAGAGCTAGAACTAGTGGCGGTTGTAGCAGGCTCTTCGCCGAGGCTCTGCTGATCCATAGGCGGAGCCTGGTGTTTCAGCGGTGCATCGCTCGCGGTATCGGGTGCTGCGGAATGGTCGTTAGCGGGTGGGACCGCTGCTGCTTCATCATCTATTTCCGAAGACGTCTTGGCTGCTGCTGACGAATTTGAATTCGAGTTCGAGTTCGAGTTTGGTGTTTCTGAAACTTCGCGAGAAACCCCAATCTTTGCAAAATAATCACCATCTTCCCGTTGCCGATGCGAGCCGTCAGGCGTGGCTGTCATACCACGTCGGCTACTGACGGTGCCCCTCGAATGGCTCACAGCCCTCCGAGACGAACGATCCCCATCTCCATTTTGGCGACCATGAGACCGATCGCGATCCCAAAAGTGACGGCTTCCGAACGACGACGCGGTATCTGTAATGCTCCGAGTCGAAGATGCTTGCGAGCCTGCTGTCGAGTGTCGTCGTTTAATGAACTTGGCTCGAAGGCGCGAGGCAATATCGGTAGCTCCCATTAGGTCGACATTGGCATCCTATGTTGGCAGGACGCGACCGGGACGTAGGTACGTGGAGTCTGATGTTGAAGTGAAGGTGAGGCGAAATAACAGGGAGACCCGACTTTTGGCGAAGAATTGCGGGTAGGAAAGAAAAAGACAAAGGAGAAGCCCAAGAAATATCGAATAAACGAATGAACGAATGAAAACAACAAAAATTGCAGATGAATGATGTGCACCGAGCTTCGCAATATTATCGACGAGCATGCAAAGCTCCTCGAGCTCGAGCAGGGAGGGTATCAACAAGCGAGGCTGATAAGGATTAAAAGGGGAATAGAGAAGCCGACGATCCCAAATCCTTGAATACCAGAATCAGGAAGAAGATGAAAAACGGCCCGTCATGAATACGACGGCGGTAGAAAATAATTAGTTCAAAGGGGTAGATCCGCTGTTGCAGTGTCGATGGGATCCAAAGCACGCTTGCTTCCTTTCGCCCTGGATATCACCTTGAGCAGGCTTCAGGCCTCATTATGATCGTGATTGCGGGCTGGTTTGGTCTGGGTAATTTAAGCCGAGTCAGTGCTGCCCTGCAAGTTGTACAATGCACAGCTCACTGCACCCATCCAGAACCGTTATGGCCATTGAAAAGCCACCCGAGCGTCTTCAGAGACAGGGGTTATCCAAGTCAAGGTGACTTATTTTCCATTCAGCTCATTACTTCACCTGTCAAAAATTGACAACATTCTTCTGAAAGTCTTCTTTAAAGATGGGTCCCTGGTCCATTGATCGTCGGGGCAGGATTTTGAACGCCGTTGTCAGTCTGAATTGCCCACGTCGAGATTCGCCAAGCGTCTAGAGTCAACAATGTCTGTCTGTCTGCCTGCATGATTCCGTTTCTGAACTTTTGTCACATCTCACATGTTGTAACTTGGAACACGCACCACACACTCAACAAGCTGCTGCTCCTGTAATGCGCCACTTGTGTTCCGGGTTCCATGGCTTGATACACCAGCCTTACCGTCAATAACCCGGCTATTGAAAGATATCAGGAATTGGTTTCACGATTTTCTTCCTGGTGATGTGATGGCAGAACCTTGATAAAAAAAAATTGATAACATGATCGGGCTTTGAGACGTAAAGCATTCGTTACTCTGGGTCGGCATGTTCAACTGAATGCAGTTGTCGATGGAATAGGCCGGGTCCTTGCCTTGCCTCCAAAACACTGTGCATATTGATGGAAAAGACTGGCGACGAAAACGAAAGTAAAATGAAGCGCGTTTCCGCTTTCTGAATATCACGTAATACGGCAATCTCAAATTATCAATTTCGAGCGAGATCTCTGTGGACGAGGCGAGCGATGACGAGAGGTGGGGCTCCATTCCATTAGAGCTTCAGCAAGCTGACATAATTTACTGAGCATTGAATCACTGCTAGCCTACAACATCCTTTCTGTCGAGCACCAGCCACTGAATATCTACCTACCTATCTAATCGAAATAATTCCATCCACTACTACAACAGCTATCGGGTTTCACTGCTCACTACAAATATATCACCATGGCTCCTATAATGCCTCCAGGCGAGCAACCGTCTGAGAGGCCCGTCCCTCGCGGACCCAAATCGCCATCCCGGACTGCTCAGATTCAAGCGCAGAACCGAAGGCGAGAGTATCTCACTCGGCATCCATCATACTTTGACAACCTGGAGCACGAGTTCGCTGGTAAAGCCGTATAACTCGATGATCCCCAACTCCCAACCTGACTTGAAGCCTAGATCCCGTGCTGTATGAGCGACTAGTCAAGAGGTTCCAGTCTCCCTCGGAGCGTGAGGCCGAGGGTAAAGCAAAAGGCTATGGCAGGACCCTGGAGGCTGACCTGCAACGAGGAGAATCTAAACTCTTGCGGCTCAAGGAAGGTGATGGTGCTGAGAACTCAACCGGTGATCTTGAGCATCCCTGGGAGAAGCCAGCAGCAAATAAGGCTCATGGTTTGCTCTTGTGGCATGCATTCCTTGAAGAGCGCTTCGTTCATGGTCTAGACGAAGACTTTAACTATGAGCCTGTCGATGCAGATGAAGATCTTGACACCATGCTCAGACGAGACGCTCAAGATGCTTGGTTCGACGATGAAGAACCGAGTTGGATAGATGAGGATGAATCCCTAGCAATACGACAAGGCGAGACTGGAGTCCAAGACTTCTAGCCCGCAATACCTCTCTCGTCAGACTCCATTCTCCATCCATACTCGCTCAACCTGATGGATGATCTCAGGACCCAAGACCCAAGACCCAAGACCCCCAAGACCCTCTAGAGCTATTTTAGCCAACGAATTACAAGTCGATAATGACGGTCCCACGAATTACCGCACCACACTGCAACTTACCCTGAACGCTGAAGCTAGTTAAATTATGCATATTGACTGACATGATATGCCGGCATTTTCTAAGGCCATTTTGCCTAAATTCCGATGTCAGTTCCAACAGGCAAATACATGCGATATCATATCAGACAACATATGAGCCTTCTCAACTCTCACGATGCTCTCTGGTAAAACATCCTAGGAACAAAATACGCCACAATGGAATCCCCAAAATCTATTGCCGGCGGCTAATTGAGCCGTTACTTCGATGCCATCAGCTCATATTCTTTAACTCAGCGCATGTGCACCACGGCCCATACCCCATGCCTCAGTGCTTGGCTCACTAAATTGATGATCTGGTGTGGAACTCAACCCGGGTAATTGCGTGGCCTGACTGGATAAATGAATTGACATGAGCCTCAAGTGAATTGACAAGTCAACGCGGGGTTAATTATCCATATCATAGACCATAGCAATTCTCAAATAAATATTAAAGGCAGCCCTCTCTCAGTAGCTGGCTGCCAGTCATCAATCCCAACCAAACAAAACACTATACCTCACTTAACTTCATTCATCATGGCGCCTCTCATAACCAACGTCTATAGTGCCGACCCCTCAGCTCATGTCTTCAATGGCAAGATTTACGTCTATCCTTCTCACGATCGTGAGACCGACATCAAGTTCAATGACAATGGCGATCAGTACGACATGGCCGACTACCATGTCTTTAGCACTGAGAGCCTTGACCCACCGGCTGAGGTCGTCGACCACGGTGTTGTCTTGAAGACAGAGGATATCCCCTGGGTGTCTAAGCAACTCTGGGCACCTGATGCCGCTGAGAAGAACGGCAAATACTACCTGTACTTCCCCGCTAGAGATAAGCAGGGAATCTTCCGCATCGGCGTTGCTGTCGGTGACAAGCCTGAGGGTCCTTTCACCCCCGACCCAGAGCCCATCAAGGGCAGCTACAGTATCGATCCCGCCAGCTTCGTGGATGAGGATGGCCAAGCGTATCTGTACTTCGGAGGTCTCTGGGGTGGACAACTGCAATGCTACCAGAAGGGCAATGATATCTTCGACCCCGAGTGGCAGGGCCCCAAGGAAGTCAGCGGCGAGGGCGTTGTCGCCCAAGGACCAAGAGTAGCTAAGCTCACCGAGGACATGCACCAGTTCGCAGACGAAGTCCAGGAGATCAAGATCCTCGACCCCGAGACCGGCAAGCCCATCTTGGGAGACGACCATGACCGACGCTTCTTCGAGGCTGCCTGGATGCACAAGAGAAATGGAAAGTACTACTTCTCGTACTCAACAGGCGACTCACACTTCCTCTGCTACGCCACTGGTGATAGCCCATACGGTCCTTTCACCTACGGTGGACGTATCTTAGAGCCTGTGCTGGGATGGACGACACATCACTCTATTGTTGAGTTCAAGGGCAAGACATACCTCTTCTACCACGACTGTGAGTTGAGCAAGGGCGTGGACCATTTGAGATCTGTCAAGGCCAAGGAGATATTCTATGACGACAATGGCAAGATCATCACCACCACATCTGATTAGATAACTGCAGTGTCAAATATGAGATAAAAAAACATAGCAATTGATGTAATAGATGCCACATATATCCCAAGTCATCTCGTCGTGGTCTGTTCCTTATTATTGTACATCCAAAAACACAAAACCTCCGAACCAGTGTGTATCATAACTCATCAAAGTGAACATCCTACTTACACCTACACAACTCCAACACGAAGCTTGTTCAAAGCTTCCTCATATCTAGCCGGATTATGATCAACCAACATACTCGTTCCGAACCTCAACTCTTTGAAGCGTTCCTCAACATCCTTGACATATTTTAACACAATTCTTTGCGCTGGTTTACCAATATGATCTTCTTCCGCTAGCAAGAATGCATCGCGTCTCAAAACTCGCTGAGTCTCTATAGTAAAAACTTCTCCTGGTGGTACAAGCTTTCGGTTCGTCATACCAGCTCTTAGACCTTGCAACACAGAATGGCCCCATTTAGCTGAATCTCCAGTTGGAACAGAGGGCAAGCCTCCGTACCACTTATCTGCTACACCAGTCTGGAAGGCTTGCCATATTCGCTGACGGATCTCGGCTTTGGCTTGCTGCTGGTCATTCTTGAAGGCGAGTGCGACAGCCTGAAAGTCGTGCAGAACTCCCAGGGAGAGATACGGAACGATATCGTTTCCATGAACGACGGTGGTAATGAGACCACGAGTTCGTTTGCGCAGAGATGCAGACATAGTGCTAGGAGGTCCATATGCATAAACGTGTATGGGACGCCTGGGCGGTAAAGTAGAATGAACAGGGAGCAGCCCATCAGATTGGTCATCGCCGACGACTCTGTCTGGTCCATCGATAGCAGTCACAAAGCCAGTACCTGTTGGGTTTGGCTCGGAAAGCATCACGCCGAGCAGTGCCGTCACCGCACCTCCGAGAGAATGACCACAGAGAACCAGTCCGTAATCTGGAAACTCGAGCAATGCCTCGCGGAGAGTCAACAACACGCGTCTATCGCCACCATATAGAAGACGACGAGCTGAAGCATGGACGCCTTTGTGTACTTTGTGGCCCCGGCCACGCCAAGTCAAGACATCGTAGTCGCAGGTCATATCAGCTAGAACATCCTCGAATCCTAGAGTACCTCGACAGGCGAGCACAACTGCCTTGGCATCATGGTCCAGAGAGACGTAGTGCACCAAAGGAACGCCTGTCCCAGTCGAGCCACTCGAGTCTGTTCCTCCTTGTGGATCAACAATAGAGGCCAGAAGCACGCTATGAGTATCCGATTCAGTATGATGAACGAAATGCCTGACATCAGTATGTGTGCTATCCCAAGTTCTTAACAGGGGCATCTCTTTGGAGATTCCCATGAACTTGAGAAACGCGGACCCGTATGATGCAGACGAGAACCTCATGTACCTTGTGATATTGCGAAGAACATGAGCTTGAGGGAATATCCCATCCACTACACCATTACGTCGAAGACCTCCAAGTGCATCAGATGCTGTGTAAGCACTCTTTTGGTGGTAGTATGAGAGTACCAACGAGGATTGTGAATCATTAGAAGCCATACTCCAAAGACTTGGGCTTTTGTGGATGGCCCTGCGGTGGCCGGCAGAAATTGGAGGAGGTGCAAGCAAACCATCGCTCTGGGCTTGTTGAACCCAAGAGGAATCAAACGTTGCACCACTAAGAGAAACGCTTGGGGAGTGTGTTGGCGTACCATATCCCGAATGGATCGAATAGGTATCTGTTTGAGATATCATCGAGTCCCGACGCCGCTCATGGACGGAGACATAGCTTGCACGGGAAGGGTTACGTGGTATAAGCTCTGCCTTCTCGATGCGCCTTTGATCGATAGAAGAGCGTGGGCTATGTGAAGGTTTGTTGCTGTGTTTGTTGATGGTTGAGATTCTTGACTGGGGCCTTGGTTTGCTCTCTGTTGGTGGCGATTCCTTGCTCCAGATGTTCGAAATCGATTGACTCCCTTCTCGAAGAGCCTGTCTAAGGCCACTCCTCTTCTCGCTTGACTGGGTGGTAGAAGTTGAAGAGTCTGACTTCCTCTTTGGTAGTACTCTTTTCGAAGCTGTAGCAGCTTCGCGTGATAAGTTAGACTTGCTGGTGTTTTGTGGTGGGATAGCAGGTGCTCTTGGTCTCTTCTGATTTGCTTCGCGCTGCGTGGTCTTGGTTTCTGCAGGCGATGATGGTGGTGACGCGGAAGCTGGTCGTGTGAACTTTCCCTTTTCGTCCCGTATCGTATTGCTTCGAGGTTTTGTTGTGGCTTGTGAGGGCGGTCGAGATGCTTGGTCGTTGGTTCCTTTGACAGGCCTTGAACGCTGTGGTGGAGGTGACTTAACTCCAGTTGTTCGCGGTTTCTTGGGCACTTGGGGAGGCTCTTTGACTGGAACTGCTGGGGGCGAGTCTTTTTTTGACGTATCAACGACAGAGACAGGAATGTCGTCAGACCCCTGAAAGGAGATATCACCAGTCCTCGACCTCTCGAGTCTATAAACAACACGATACCTCGCGGCTTCGGGAGGGTCGTTCATTATTTGGCTGGTCCGACGGCCTGCTTGGTCGCTCAAACCTTTTGTCTCGACGATTTCGGCACCTGGTAATAATGGTAGAGGGAACGGGCGAGGACCATCGACATCTATGGTGACTGTTTGTGTTGATGATACTGTATTGGAGATGGAGACGGAGGTGTCGGGGGGAAGTTTCTTGACCATTTCATCTTTAAGTTTGCCGATGACAGCTTCCTCCTCTTGGAAGGATGCGGATGGTGAAGAATTGACTGCCTGTTGAAGTTTGTTGGGGCTGTTGTCTTGAAGAACTAAACTGGTTGGCCTCGTGAAGACTGGACTTCGAGCAATGCGATCTTGAATGTCGACACGTTCGCCATCATTCAGCACGACGACATCCCATATAATCTCCTCGCATTCCTGTCGCCGCCTTTCTTCGTCGACCGTCTTCCAAGACCATCGTTGTAAGTATGCCAAAGCGCAAAGCCCAAGCACTAGATCCATCATGCCAACAGTATCCCCATGAAGCCCAGTGGCAGGATCTTGGAACTCTCGTCTGATCAGGGTGATGATGCTTGCAATAGCTCGGGACGAATCAGTGGAGCCGAAGATCTGATCGAGGGAGGACAGAAGAAGTTGCGAGAACCCTGATGCCATGGAGAAAGTTGTACTTGTAAAGTGAAAGCCTGCACTTGTCCAAAAGACGGCTTGGGACATGGCATTATGAAGATGTTCAAAACTTCGTTCGATAATGGATTCGGCCTCAGTGGCCGACATATCGCTTTGTGATCGCGAGAGTGTCTCTCTTCCTGCTTGCGAGAGAACAGTTTCGACCATGCTGCGAGCGATCTCCAAGGAAGACAAGGTTGTTATCTTTGCAGCACCCAGACCGTAAGATCCGGCCCTGGAGCCTAGACGAATAGCCAGACATGTTGAGCGCGTTGCAAGACTGACAGCCTGAGCGACTGGAGATGGGAGTAAAGTGCGGCTTGGCTGTGAAGGAAGGTCCTCGGCTGATATGATGCTTGCGTTATCCATAGCGAAGTGGTTGACATTGAAACCCAATCGGAATTATGTTGGGGCATGAAATAAGTCTGGGGTTGAAGGGACAATTGTAGTTAAGCGGTATTTTGGGTGTTTGTCTGTTAATAGGAACAATAGCAATAACAATCAAGAGGTCTGAGTGTTGATGGCTTAAATTCGAGACGAGGCGTGAGCGAAGTTTGAGTAGGTAGGCAAGTCAGGTAGCTCAGTTTTAGCGTAGTGAGTCCCAACAATACTGTAAAGAGTGTACGGATATCAACAACACCAATGACATGGTCGGAATGTAAATAAAAACGTGACAAAGAACGAATGTCGTGTCGTCGTGAATTTGGTTGGATGACTTGGCATGGGATGATGCAGGGAATAAGACAGACAGAGACGGAGACAGAGTCAAAAGAGATGACGAGATATTATGAAACAGATTTGCATGTGATTGAATGCATGATAAAGCACCACCACCCGTACCTGCCAAGACTTGAAGCTTGACAACTCATCAAGACGCCATCCTTGTACGTAGTAATTGTTTCGTCTCTACGTACCCACTACTGGACGGCTTTAATCATTTTTGGGCCCAATAATAAATACCTTGACGTTACAACGTTATCGCAAAAGCTGACTTCACGTTGCATAAGATATCATGGTCCCGGGTATCAGGGTCGAGAAGCCACCAATTTCAAGTGTCTAAAACATTCAATCTCGCAACGCGACCCTTCATGCCTCAAAGAGATAACAATTTTACCGAGCTTTCCGACTACACGATTTGCTATAGAGTGAATCGAAACAAAACAACGGAACCACAATGCTTTGGTCCTCGCAGCCTTTGATGAGACAAGGATCACACCTCTGACCTTTACCCAGTCAAGAATTGCAAGATTGATGATATTGAACCAAGACGCCTCTCAATTTGTCTATATCTTGTACCTTTCCAAAAGCATGTGATATGATGTGAGTCCGAGAGGTAAAGTACTAATCTAGGTAAGTACTCAAGGGACCACGTATTGCGGCTGAAGGCCGTTTTGTTTCTGAGCTCATTCTGTGGTTGGCTTGACGCATTGACATAAAGCTCTTCACCCTTGATATCACCAGAAAGGCATTAGATTGTAATGCCTGTTTAAAAGAATGATTGATTCTAACCAAGGTATAGTAGTATCTTGCCACGCCAGAGAAGTTCTCTTCAGAGTACGAATACGGGAGAATCCATGTACGGGGTTCCAGCCTGTCTAGAGACGGAAAGTAGCGCCATCTGAAAAGCGATTGTATAACGCCTAATTGCAATCATGGTTCTATATCTCCTTCAGTGAACTTACCAGAAAGGGGAACTTTGAGTTGCTTGACTATCTGGCCAATATCCGAGGTTTCGTGGCTGAACTCTTCCCTTTATCCGTGTAAGTCAACCATAGGACTACGACTTTGGCATTTGCTCTCTACTAACAAACAGCACAATCATGAGCTGCAACTCAACCTCAAGTCCCATCCAATCAGCACCTCGGTTCCGTGGTCTAGTTGGTTATGGCATCTCGTTAACACCGAGAAGGTCCCCGGTTCGATCCCGGGCGGAACCACACTTTTTTGGCTCATCCCGCCTTTTGGGCTTTTCCGTTCTTTTGCTCTAGGCTCGGGGTCGCCTTGAGGCTGTGACTCGCTGACCCCTGAATGATGATGGAAAATCGTCCCCGATATAGAACACGTGGGGGGGCACTAGGTAATAGAAGGTAACTACAGGACAACAGAGGTACCTTACCTAGCTCAGCTCAAGACTCCGCCCATTTGTCTGAAACTGAAAAGACCAGCCTCCAGATTCAGATCTTACATAGATAACTTCTCAACTTTCTTACACATATGCATCGTTCTTTTGTCGTAGAACCTTTTTTGTTCTCTTCAATTGCTTCTTTTTGGATCCTTGTTAAGGTAAAATCCATCTCCTGCGCCGTAACCCCTCGAAAAAACACCCCGCCAAAAACTCCTACTCCCCGCCAAATCGACACCGCCATGGCTCAAGAAGGCATCTTCAGCGTCGACCTCCTTTCCCCTGAGGTCCAGGCTGCTCTCCCCCAGGGCTACACACTGCGCGCCCTGCGAAAGTCCGACTTCAACAGCGGTTTCCTCGATTGTCTGCGTGTTCTCACTACCGTTGGCGATATCACTGAGGCGGATTTCGCCAAGCAATATGATGACATGCTCGCTGCTGGCAGCTACTACATTATCATCATTGAGGACACTTCGCGCGGTGAGCGACCCGTCGTCGGAACTGGCGCCTTGATCACTGAGCGCAAGTTGTAAGTCAATACTTTCTATTCTTCTACACAATTGCTGACAACCCTTTGCAGCATTCACAGCCTGGGCGCCGTCGGCCACATCGAGGATATCGCCGTCGCAAAGGATCAGCAGGGCAAGAAGCTCGGTCTCCGAATCATCCAAGCCCTAGACCACATCGCCGAGCAGGTCGGTTGCTACAAGAGCATTCTCGACTGCAGCGAAGCCAACGAGGGGTTCTACGTCAAGTGCGGCTTCCGACGAGCTGGTCTCCAGATGGCCCACTACTACGAGGGCGGCAAGGGTAAATCCCAGTGATTTCTTTGAGTACTTATACGACATCATGAAGTGTGTGCGTGCGTGCGCATATATATGTTTCCTTTTATATCGTTACGTTATCTCAGTGCGTTGCACAGAGGCTGATGCGATTTCGCATGGCGCAGGAAGCAAAATCTAAAGAGGACCCGATATCTGGTGGGACTAGAGGGTAGATCTGGACGGAAGAATATAGACGAAATTTCTTGCATTTTGCAGATACCTGAAGGGATGATCGGAGTGAGATCTTACTGGTATCTGAGAAGATGCTTCAAGTCCAGTCGTGTAAGCTGTTGTATGACATGAATCATCAGCTGAGTGAGGTCCCTTCTTCGGCTCCCGATATCTTCTAAGCACATGGGCCGAGTATACATACAAAACTTGGTGCCCAGCCGAGCTATTACACACAACTCGTTGAACTCTTTCATTCCACTTCCATTTAGTATCAGTCAACTTTACAGTCTATTTTCCGAAACACCCCCTGCTACGTAGTATGGATATGGTTAACGAACTCGACCTGTCTTTCATCAAGGTCCGAATTGCTGCTTTGCAATCATTGTATGTTATCGCAACCCAAGGCTACAAGATACATGCCAACGTGATAACTCAGTGTCCGGTCCAAGTACTCTGAAGATTTCCATGTTGTTCGACGTCTTACCAACCGAGTCACGATATTCATCGACCCAACTGGCACACTTCGAGTAGCCAAACGAAGGCTTGTTCGCGCACGTCGTTGATCCTCTGACACATGGGTTTGGAAAAAATGCCGAAGATATTATTTTAGACTCTATTTTCATACCCGCGCCGCAGCATCACTCTTTCAGTTGCGTCGTTTATCGGCCCATCCATCCACCATCAACAACCAGGACATGCCCGCTGACATACCCACTGGCCTTACTGGCCAGATACACCGCCGTACCCTTGAAGTCATCCGGTGAGCCCCAGTTGCCAGCGGGAATTCGGGAAGTAATGCTCGCCAGGCGCTCTGGGTTTGCGAGAAGAGCCTCGTTCATATCGGTAGCGATGTAACCAGGAGCGATAGCGTTCACCGTGATACCCTTGGAGGTCCACTCGTTGGCGAAACTCTTGGTGACCTGGCCGACAGCGCCCTTGGATGCGGCGTAAGCGGGGACAGTGAAACCGCCCTGGAAGGTGAGGAGGGAGGCGAAGTTGATGATGCTGCCGCGACGGCCAGTGACGGGAGAGGGCTCGAGGTTAAGCATATGGGCGCCGACGTCGCGGCAGAGGGTGAAGACGGAGTTGAGGTTTACTTGAATGACCTAGAGCTCATTAGACAAACCCTGCCATAGAGAATGAATGACCTTTCATACCTCGTTGAAGTCACTGTCGGGAAACACCTCACAAGGGTGTCGTCGCTGAATACCAGCACAGTTGACCAAGATTCGAATCTGGTGTCCATCGGCAAGAACCTTGGGTACAAGGGCAGCAACAGATTCTTGCGACGATAGATCAGCGGTGTATATAGAGACCTTTCGGCCGAGCTTCTCGATTGACTCCTTTGTGGATTGTGATGTCGTATCTCGCTGTGTGGCATGTCAGTCGTGAGTTTTGGGGCTATCATGAGATGTTGCGTACGTACCTGGACTAGAAGAATATCGGCGCCAGCTTCAGCGAGGCCAATTGCTACGGCTTGGCCGATACCGCGTGTACCGCCAGTAACGAGAGCAGTTTGGCCCTCGAGAGAGAAGAATGAAGCAGACATTTTGAGTGCGTGTAGAGAGATATGAGTGACGTCGTGATCAAATTGAGGAGGGTGGTGATTTGGTTTTATTCAACGAGGGGCAGTTCAGTTCCCACTATCAATGGGATCCAATATAACGCTATTAATGATGGAGGGGTTTGAACCTCCTAGGTCGGAGCCGAATTACCGAACTAGACTGGCCAATTGATGGATGTTTATAATGCAGCTTAGGTTACTTGTTGGTATACATTCAACCTGGTTGTGATGATCGGAGAGAAGACCGAAGACGATGTCCCCCGCATGAGTGAGTATGTATCATGACCATGGGACGATATTTGAGTATCCTATCTCCTCATGGCTTTTCATTGTTTGGACATTTTTGCCTCAAAGAGAAAACTATTTCAGCCAACTCTAGACATTGCGAGAATAGATAGATCTCTTAACCTGATAGCTGGATGTCTTCCTTGTTCAACACTCACTCAGCTCATGAGTCTATCGGCCAACATTTCCGCCTTGGGCTCCTCTTCTCCAACGTCTGTCTCCAACTCATTCCTAGTGGATCGGCATCCAACTCTAGCGCTTCACCCCGCGGGATACAGGTCAGTGGGGGTGCACTAACAACAGTCCTGCTGCTACGGGTATCCTTTCTTGCTGTCATGGGACATCGCGGGGCAGTAGTATCGTGGGGCGCTTTTCCGAGGTCATCCATCTCGGCCCTCTCTCCGCGATGATTCTCTTTCCGGTCAATGTAACTAAATTACGGCTTAGTTATGGGTCAATTGATTGCTTAGGCTTCGAAATAGCTTCTGTCCAATCCGATATTTGGTCGACATCGGCCCTTGGCTTCATGACCTAGTGAGTGGTCTTGCTTGGTCCCGCCTTTACTAACCCACCTCTCACCTCTTACCCCATCTTCATCTTTGTCTTGATCCATGATCCTCAAATAACTTTTTGCATCTATAACTACTTTTTGAACATATTCTGTCTAATTTCTGTTGATTCGAGTCTCCAATTGATCAATACATACTCTAGTCATTCTCATTCCTCTCTCATACCTTCATCATGGCAACTGAGCGCGTCAAGGCTTCTGTTCTCCATGGCGAGAAGGATCTCCGTCTGGTAAGCACTCTCTTTGAGATCATATCACTAACAATAGACTAACCCACTGAATAGGAAGAGCGTGAGCTTCCCCAGCCCTCCAGCAACGAAGTCCAGGTTGCCGTCAAGTCTACCGGTCTCTGCGGCTCTGATCTCCACTACTACAACCACTTCCGCAACGGCGACATCATCGTCCGCGAGCCTCTCACCCTTGGCCATGAGTCCGCCGGTACCGTCGTAGCTGTTGGCTCAGAAGTTACACATCTCAAGCCTGGCGACCATGTCGCTCTTGAAGTCGGCCTGCCATGTGAGGCTTGCGAGCTCTGTGGTGAGGGCCGTTACAACATCTGTCGTGGCATGAAGTTCCGCAGCTCAGCCAAAGCAAACCCTCATGCGCAGGGAACCCTTCAAGAGAGAATTAACCACCCCGCCAAGTGGTGCCACAAGTAAGACATTTGGTGCTATGGATGAGTTGAGAAGATGCCCTGTGCTGACTGACTTGGTCTTAGAATGCCTGAACATGTTACTCTCGATCTCGGTGCGCTCGTCGAGCCTCTTTCAGTCGCCATGCACGCCCGAGACCGTGCCTCTCTTCCCAAGGGTTCAACTGTGCTCGTCCTCGGCGCCGGCGCCGTCGGTCTTCTCGCAGCAGCTGTAGCAAAGGCCGACCAGGCCAAGACAGTCATCATCGCCGACATTCTCAAGGACCGTGTTGACTTTGCCACCAGCAATGGCTTCGCCGATGCTTCAGTGACCGTCCCCATGGAGCGCCCACAAACTATTGAGGATAAGCTCGCATTTGCTCAAAAGGTCGCTACCATGGTCAAAGAGACTCGGGTCAACGGAGAGGCAGTTGGTGAGGTCACGGCTGTGTATGAGTGCACTGGTGTTGAAACCTGTGTGCAAACAGCCATCTACGCTACCAAACCCGGAGGCAAGGTCATGATCATCGGCATGGGCACTCCCGTCCTCACCATCCCCATGTCAGCTGCTGCTCTTCGCGAAGTTGACATTGTGGGTGTCTTCCGTTACGCCAACACATACAAGGAGATCATTGAGCTTCTTGCCAACCCTCCTTCCAGTATGCCTGATGTGAGTCGTCTAGTTACTCAACGATACAACGGCATGGATAAGATAGAAGAAGCTTTCAAGATGGCTGGAAAGGTGAGGGATGAGCAAGGCAACCTTGTTATCAAGGTTGTGGTGGATTTCAGTGAGAAATGACTTAAAGGTCGGCTGTAAATGAATAACGATTGGGGGAGGTGGGTTTCATGAATATGTAAGAGGCGAATGTTGAATGGGGTCTTTGGGGTTTTAGATAGGCACCCAGCTTTACAGCAAAATGTTGACTTTTTTTTTATGTTAATTTCATATCAGCATCTTAATCTTGAAAGTATCTCTGATTGTGTTTAACATGACCGTACGCGAGTACAGGGTCGCAATGGATGGGTGTGTTCGGCCTCCATATGTGTATTGTCATCTCCAACAATTTCAGACTTTCTCATGAAGTGTCAGTGAATAGCAAGTTTTTGACATACTAGAATCTGGCACGCCGACATCTTGCATGAGTTTATAACTTGGTACTTCGATTCGGCAGATGTCATGAGGCCCGACTTAGCGGCATCATGACCCCGAAACTCACGCATATCACCAGCACTTGGTTACGGTTTAACGAATAATGAGTTTTAACTGTTTCTATTCATGAAGCTCAATTTGAGCCCGTGATCTATTATATAGAGGCAATCCCATTCAATGTCGCTTTTCTTCATAGTCTCATCTCTTTATCCCAATGTCAAATAACTATAGCCGTCCTTTAATTCACGACTTGTCGGGGAAACCAAACTCGATGCCGAAAGGAGGGTAGACATATCGCTTCAACTCGCCCTTCTTTGTGAGATCGTCGGAGTAGTCGTTCAAAGCCTTCATGTCCTCCTCGTCAAGGTCGACAATGGTCTTGTTGGCAGTGATGCGCTCGGGGGTGACTGACTTGGCAAGAACAGTGCTGCCACGAGCGACTGGGTTGTATGTTAGTAAATGGCCTCAAAGCTATTCCCAACCTGTGAGACTTACCGTGGTAGCTAAGGAGGACGGTAGAGGCAGAGACACCCCTCTTCTCAGCAATCTTAACAACAGGCTCAGCAGTCATGACGGGGCCGCCGGTGCTTCCAAGAGGGCTGTAGGCCTCAACGTGGATTCCCTTCTCCTTGCAGAAGTCGACAATCTCCTGCTGAGGGAGACTAGGGTGGTTTTCGATCTGGTTAACAGCCGGGACAATGGTGGCATGAGGTAGAAGCTGCTCGAGGTACTTCTTGCTGTACTGTAAACCATGTGTTAGTCGAGCCTTGGTGGACTGTCAATGGGCAGACGTACGTTGCAGACACCGATGGCCTTGGTCTTGCCAGTAGCAGGAAGTTTCTCCATGAGCTTCCATCCATCGACGTGGTTCCAGGAATGGATAACATCTCGAGAACCGTCGGGCTTCTTGGGGAACTTGTCGTCGTTACCGTCGGGGTTGAGGAGAACAGGCCAATGCTAGAACTGCTTAGCATATGAGTCTCAGTCATGTATCGTATCATAACTTACCACCAGGTAAAGGTCAACATAGTCAAGGCCGAGGGCCTTCAAGCTCTTGTCCAGACAAGCCTCAGGGCGGGTATGGTAAGTAGCCCAGACCTTGGTGACAATGAAGATGTCCTCACGCTTGACACCAGCCTCGAAAGCAGCCTTGAGGCCAGCACCGACCTCTTCCTCGTTGCCGTAGCAGTAGGCACCGTCGACCATCTTGTAGCCATCCTTAAGGGCATAAGCGACAGCCTTCTCAACCTGACCGGCGGGAGACTGCCAGGTACCTACAGACAACAAGGGTCAGTCAATTGAATCTTTCCAGAGTTGAAACATGTGAGCGTAACGCACCGAGACCAACAGCAGGAATATCCTGGCCAGTGTTGAGCTTGAAGGTAGAGGGAGCCATTGTGTGAATCTTGTGAAAGGGCGGGATTGGGAGTTGTGATGAAAGAGATGGGTATCTAGAACAAAACACGAGACAAGAAACTCGCACAGAAGCGGGAGCCCTGCAGATTATAAACCGCTGCCACATCATGAACATTACATTAACTACCCTACCTACATACAGCCCCTCCTCATGCCTCCCTAGCTACGTAGCTAGCTACTACGAAGGTAGTTAATCTACCGAGCTACGGATAAGACTCTATCCCACTATCCCCCCAAACTAAAACTACCTTCGCTCATCTTTGCGGGGTAAAGGCCGTAAACCCCGCCAAAAACGCTGCAACGCTAGGGGAGACTTTGGTTCCATGGAGCAGGTTTGGGGTGTTTGGACGGAAAAGCGATGATGGATGGAGATTTCTCGGGGTGGGGTTGGTCCGAGGTTGTGATGATGGATGCTTGTGCAGTAACGTAGAGGTTTTGATGTCGGCGAGAACCCCGGCCAAGACCCCCAAAGGTTGGAAGGGATACTGTTTGGGGAGCAATGTATATTGGTGCGGTAAATCCTTACCGTCAGGCATCGTACTCGAGGCTCGACAAGTATAATCTGATGGACTGGTGGCCGGCGCTGGTCTCTTTATATAGTTTTGACTGGTGATGCTATACCAGCCCATATCTCATACCTGGGCTGCGATATGCGTCGTACCTCAACGTGGGGGTAACCTTTGCACCCAGCTGTCAAGCCCATGAGACCCAATCATGAACATTGTCCTGACTGTCGACGGATACACCTGATGCCTGTCACTCGGATATGTAATTGAGGATCTACTGATTCATTATTAATCCTGAAACCCCCAACATGAGCGTTCGACGAGTCTACCTGCAAGACCCTTCCCTCTATGCTGCGTTGTTCTCATCCAGTTCTAAGAAAAACGACAAAAAAGTATACATACATGCATATGAAAAAAGTGCACCTATCGAATAGTACCCCATTACAACAAACATGTGCCATAAACTCCCTTCCCTGGTCCAAGTTTTCTACGCCCGTCTCTTTTTCTCATGTCTTGTCTTGCTTTTCCTCGTCAAGCCTTAGCCCGAAACAAGAACCCAAAGCCTGGAAAGTTTGTTAGTAATTGTTGATTACATGCCGCCGACGATTGCCTTGGCAGCGTGTCCGAGGCCCAGAAAGTGTGAACTTACAAGAAGAAAATCATTAACACTCCAAACATTTTAGCAATCAGCATCCTGTTGCTCGATACCCGGTTCCAGTACTTGAGAAGTTCTCGCTGCGCTCCCTCGACGTTGTCTACTACGTCCTCTGTGTTGGCATCGATGCGCTGGATCATCTCGCTCTGTTCCGACACCATGGTGGCTAGCTGTCCAAAGATGCTTCCCAGCTCGCCGATGGTCTTCTCGATCGCCTCAATAGCTTCGCCTCGTTGTTGGATGTATGTGTTGGAAGGTTGTGCTTCCTCCATCATCAGCAACTGTTGGTCGCCGACGGGGTTGAGTGATAAGGTATCTTGACCACCCGGCGCAGGCGAGTTGCGAGCAGGTGTTCCGTAGAGAGGGGAAGCGGACTGCTGGATAGATGGTTGAGTATGTTGCGACACCGAGGAGATGAAGTTTTCTGTTCTGGATCGTGACGCTTGGATGTTCTTGGTTCTCTCCTCAAGAACGTCCTTGAAGTTGACCGAGACATCAGTAAGTTTGCCTTGTAGTAGGTAGACAACGTTCTTGTTGTGCTCGCCTTCTTGGTCGGCCTTAGGGTGTTGTTGTTTAGAAAGTGTTGACAGGGCTCCAATTTGCTGGTTCAGCGATGAGAGATCCTGCTTGATAACGAAGGTGAGCTCGTTGATTTCCACAGGACGGTCGTCGAAGAGGGTTCGTCGTTTTGCCACTGTATTCTGGAATCAGCATCATGAACTACGCTGGCATTCGCGCCAGGACTGGTAATTAGAATAGTACTCACGTTGTGCTAGCTTTTCCAACTTGCCCATCGTCGCAGAGATGCCACGTCCAATCTCAGCAGCCTTGCGGGCGAATTCGGATCGCCTCTGGGGGCCAGCAGCATGGCCATTGGAGGCAGCTTTTTGCGCATCAGTCAGAAGAGACTGTCGCTGAGAGCTGACTTTTGAAGAGGATTGTTTTCGTTGTGCTTGTGCGAGTACCGATTTGAACTCGGAGGTTCGGTCTTGAATGGATGCGACAGCCATGGTGGCCAAATTAGGAGGGGTTAAGGATAAGGCCGAGATGTCAGACTGCGGCCAGCGCGGCTTGGTGTCTCGAAAAGGGTCGTGTCGATGTTATAGTAGCGATAAATTAAATATGCCACCTATGCGACTCGTGTTTCACTGACGATGTGTCGAGCCGTGATGTTGAGGGTCGATGTGGAAGGGTCCGGATCAGGTCTCGGTTGGCAGCGCAGGCGAAAGGAAACGTTGAGTTTAGTAGAGTTGAGAGTGGGTGACGCGGACACGAAGAATATTAGAAGACGTAATTTGGCGATTGGTATTGAAACAGCAGATCGAGGTTAATGCATAAGAGGGAATCAAGCGTTGAGGAGATGTCGCGAAGCCTCGGAAGGTACTAAATGGAGAAAAAGGTTAACCTAACGTTAGATGCGCAACAAAGAATGCCAGAGACAAATGAAGTTTGATTTGGATTGGTGTCGCTGCGCCTAAAAGGAGATTGGATGCAATGAA
This sequence comes from Fusarium sp. NFCCI 5145, assembly GCA_033439405.1. Classification (NCBI taxonomy): domain Eukaryota; kingdom Fungi; phylum Ascomycota; class Sordariomycetes; order Hypocreales; family Nectriaceae; genus Fusarium; species Fusarium sp. NFCCI 5145. The sequence continues at coordinate 53,899 of JAWDHB010000173.1, forward strand.
TGATTGGGGGACGTGTCGTTGGCTTGTTCCAGACTGGTCGAGCCAGGGGCATGGAGAGGCTAATCCGCCACACTGGCTCCTGCAATGCTGGCCTGTACTGTATTGGCAGCGTGGCTTTAGACGTGGCTGTGGTTTGACAGTTAAACCAGAAAGAGTGGCATTTTTATATCAGATTGCGACAATGGCTTTTTTTCACAGGTTCTCGTTCCAGCCATGCTATGTTCAGAGTTGAAGTTGACTGTATTGGGAATCAGTCTTAAGATTTACAGTGTAAAGTAGTGAGCAGATGACTTTGGGTTCATCGTCTCCTTTGAGTTTCCTTATTAATGCTTTACCAATATGATGAAATTCTCATGTTGCCTAATCTTGTAGTTACCTCAGAACTTGGAATCTATGAGATGGTATGAAATATCCCCAATCAGGTAGGGAAATTCTATCAGCTCACCAAAACTGACGGACTGACCCTATTATTTTGCAATTACTGCCATTTCTTCGTGTCCCCAAGACTCCATCACCGTATCTGCTCTTTATATAGATAGCTCCAAAGTCTTAATTCTCGTATCAACCCCATCATCTTATTCTGCAGTCAAGTGGAGCCTAACTAGGGAGCGGGAATGACGGCATGCTGAGCCCCTGACATAGTACGGTAGCTAGGGACCAGCTTGCAAGACACTCAAGAACTGACAGCTCTCCAGCAAACGGCAAATCTGCAACACTGCACAGACATTGAGCCGAATTGGTGCTTTAGGTCAGCAATTAACAGCCGTTTGATGGTCAACACTCGGATACCCCGGTCGGTTTCCCAGGACGTGTCATAGTCGACGTCACCCGTCCTCTCAAAAGGAAGTCAGGAGGGACATTGTTGTCTGTTATTTATGGTGTGGATGTGTGACTCGGGATGCGCGCCAGTATGACATTGGCGTATCCTGTGTAAAACTCGCATTTAGTGGAGGATACAGAGGGGGCATCAAGGGGCCAAGAAATCAAGGAACCAGCCACAACGCGCCTGCAGAAGGCTCCCAATCTTGCAAAGTGGTGAATATTGTGAGGCTAACATTATGGTAAAGCTATCACGAGGGGTCGAAAAGGCTTATCTCAGTGGATAGGTGACGAAGACCGAGGAACTAAGCCCCCTTGACCAACAAACAAACTCCTCAACGGTCGTAACTAAGATGATCAGTTTTGCAAGACTCGAAGAAAGAAATAACGTACTACATAACTACTTCGCACATGTGAGACGAAAGCGTGGCACGCGAGCTCATGTTCTTTGACTTGAACCTCACCTTTCTTTTTGTTTGGACATTTTGGTAGAGAACAATAATCGACGATTTCCCCATATCAAAGGCAAGGCCATGTCAAAAATAGCAATGGCGAGTTCTTCAATGTGGATTGTAGTAAATTAATGCCACGAACATTGATGACACTAACGCCGCGGTGACGGGAGCCCAGCAGCTGATCTCGTAACTGCGTGCCACAATGAGGAGGACCTAAGAATAAGGATTGGATCCAATGTTGGTTGACTCCGCTGATAATTTCGTTCCTCAATCGACCCATTCTCGCTTCTTTTTTTCATTAGGTCTAATTTTTCCCCGTGCGATTCCAAGACGATTCTCCGAAACAGCTTCTTTGATTTTTGACGAGGCCGGACAAACTGGGGTACGGTATCTTGATGCTCCTTGGTTCCTCTAGTTCCTTGTATGGATTCCTAGGTTGTCTTCCGTTCCATCTTTTATTAGAGGTTGAGGTTCCATTACCCGCGGCCCCCAGAAACCGCCCGAGGTGCCCCATCCACCTCCGTCATCCAATCTCCAACGGGCGACCACAGCTAGCACAGCACTAAGCTAAGGTACCTATCTACCTACCTAAAGGCTAAAGGTAACAAAACTGCCTGACCGCACCATTTCCATTCGCAGTCGCGCTCGCTCCCGACCACCGCCAGCAACACCTCCACCTCCTTGTTCTATCACCATCTCGTCGCCATCCTTCACCTGTTACCGCTAGCCTCTACCGCCTCTTTGTTCTGTCTTAACATTCTTTGCTCTGTTTTCATCACCTCATTCTTCTTCTTATTGTAGTGCCTTATTCTGCCATCGCCGTGTTTTCGTCTTGGGTTGCAGATCTTGTATTTTAAGCTCCTTGTCACTCTTGATTAACCATTGCCTACCGACGCATTGCTTCTCTGCTGCCGATCTTCATCGCCGAATCCGATAAATAGCCTGTTACACCTAATCCTATTGCCACGTTCACCTAGTTCAACTGTTGTCGACGCCGTCCAACGCTGGTTTTTCATCGCCATCCGAGTATCAACTAAGAATGCTCCGATAGTCGAATACTGACGAAGATCCAAACACGACATGGATGGGACATACAATAACCCTTATGCGCAAGGGCAGTCGCAATCTCCATTGTAAAAACCCTCTGCCATCCGTTAAGGTTCTTTCCTATTAATCTGCAATAACCTTCCAGATCTCCCCAAACGCCTGGCGGATACCAGGTAAACGTTAACCGTACGAAGACGAGGAAATGGGTCCAAGCGCCAACTCAGAATTACGATGGTGACGATTGGGGCACCGACGAGTTTGAGGACGACGACGAACCACCGCCTCCTCCTCCTGTCCCTCGAGTTACGACAGGTCTCCGGCCAGTCGGCCAACGAACCGAATCATTTGGCCCTTCGCCGAGATTGGCCGCTGCTGTTGCTTCCAGCTCTCGTAGCTCAAGCAACGCGCCCTCGCTGCAACTCCAGACCAACCATCCTGGTGTGACCAACGCAGGCCACCAAGAACATACTTCGTCGCCTGTTGCAGGACGAACCGGATCGCCTGCTCCTCTGTCTTCTGGTGCTGCATCTTCGAAAGAGCCCAGTTATCACCAGCAGCCTGATCTTCGATCTTCTACCCCGCAGAGCACCGCGAGTTCCGCTGCTCGGGCTTCACCATCGATTCGACCCGATTTATACCGCCACTTAGATGATGAACGTAAGTTGGGTGGCTCGCCGTTGTCCATCGCCGAGAATATTGCGCCTAAACCCGACGACCGTTCTACACCTCCCATCAACGAACCAAATCGACAGGGATATGGACATGGAGATGGCCCTGCAATTGATAAAGTTCAGAAGCAACCAACTTTCGATAGCATTCTTGCAAAGCGCGATGAGCTTGGTTTAGGACATCAGGGACCGCACGATGCGCCATCTTCGGATAATGATGGCGCTCCCCAACAGTCTGTTAATCATGCGGAAGAAACTGAGATTCATTCACCCGCAGACATAGACCGGAAGCGATTATCTATTAGTCCGCAGCTTCCCGATGTTGCGCGCATGTCAGTATTTGGTGCCGACTTCTTTTCCCCAGGAAATAACAGTTCAAGCACTCCTTCCTCTGCGCAGGACCCGACCAAGCAAGACCAACCTGCGGTTTCCAAACAGGCAACTGGCAGTCCCGGAAATCTGTCAACATTGGAGGAGAAGCCCAGAGATAGCGACGACAACACTAGCATCCCTGGGCCTAACAACAGTGCCTCTCTCGCGCCCGCAAAAGACCCGCGAGCCGTTCCGCCTCTGCGTACACCCAGCCCAAACTCGAAGGGACTATTCCCATCGCCCAAAGAGCCTGCCAGTGCATCAACTGCAACAGGCTCCAAGATTACACCAACAGAGCCCCTCCAACCTCGGCAGCCGGAGTATTCCCCCTCCAACTACGAACCAAACTCTGCCTTGACACAAGGATCTTTGAACACCTTCAACTCGTCGCCTGTTAAGGAAAGCGACGTCTTGAGTGAAGAAATCATGAGGTCCTTGAGCCCTATCGCCCCAACACCGACGCTGTCTCAGCCTGTGCTGGACAATTCCAAGTCATTGGCACCAGGTGATCGAAATGTCACGCGTAATAGTAGCTATACTCTTAGCGACTATGATAGTTATTGGGCCGATTCAAACGAGAAGCCTGGACAAGAATCGAAGAGCCAAGCAGAAGCCCTGGAGAAGCCCAAGACAGAGACTCTTCCGGTGCCTGAACAGCAACAACAACAATCGACTGTGCAGCCGCTCTCTAGCACCGCGGCAGCCAGCGGAACTCAGCCTGCTCCTCAGGCTGCCCCTCAGCCCGAATCACCAAACCCTGATTCAAGGCGAAGATTCTCTTGGGAGGCCGGCTTTGATTCCCCCCCAAAGATTCTCCCCGTCGAGCCCCCTGCTGACAGTTTCAACAATGAGGCTCCTCGCCCAGCTTCTCCCTCACCACTAGCACCATCGGATGTTCAATCTTCCAAAGACGAGGTCTCAAATGTCGCCAATCAGAGCAAGGGCTCTCCTCGAAGTGCCGAGACTCCCAGGATCGTAATTCCATCTTCTGGCGGCATCTCCCATCAAGTTTCCAAAGCTAGCACTCTGCCACCAAGTCAGCAACCGGCTGCTTTGGAGCCTCCTTCTCCAGTCTCTGTAGAAAATGACAATGCCACACCACAAGCCGCAGAAGATCGTCGTCCTTCTGTTGCAGAGAATAAGACATTGGCTCAGACACTTTCTAATCTTACGTCAGCATCACCGCCCCCCGAAAAGTCCGCCAAAGGACTCCCTTCCAGCAAGTTTCCTCAGACTGATCCGTGGCGCGATATTATGAGCTTGGCGACACCTATTCAAAGGACTCTTAAGTTTGAAGCAGGTCTCGCCGCTCATCAAGAGTGGGAATCAGGTCTCCAAAACTGGCTCTCTAGTCTTATGACCGAGCATCCTGAATACGCGAACGGAACGTCTTCCTTCTCAGGAGCCATCGTCTCCTCAAGCCAGAAGGGACATACGTCAGGTCCCAGCGTATCTCACACTCAGCAGTATCTCAACGCGAACTCGCCTGCAACAGGACCACCAACAGGCCGATCTCGACTTGGCGGGTCTGCGCCATCCGGACCCAGCGGCTTCGGAAACTCGAGCAACCAGATCGGCACCAAGGGCAAGGAACTCATGCAGTCTGCTGGAAAGATGGGCAAAGGATTGTTTAGCAAGGGAAAGAGCAAATTGCGTGGAACTGGGGACAAGGTATTTCACTGACGCTTCTCTTTTTAGAACCTGTTGTGATGGGCTTCTTCCTTTTCTTCTCCCTCGAGTAGGGTATTTGTTGGATTAAATCTCTTTCATCATGCACTTCGGGGCTGGTGTTTCACTCTTGGCCTTACCTTATGATGAGACGGGTGTATGAGATAGGAATTCTACGACGCTTGTTCCCTTTTCTCCTCCCGCATGCCATCATGCCGTTGCCCATCCATCAGGCCATGTGACAAGAGTGTTTATTAATGTTTCTTTGGTTGACAGGGCGAACCAACATCTCCGGTGCAGACAAAGCCCAAAGCTGAAAGACGCGCATCGTGGGGTTTAGATCGTCTCACAAGAGCCCGCGCTGATGAAACCTCCGAAAAAGACGTCGTGAACTCGAGGCCTTCGACCCAGTCGTATCATGCTCCCCAGTCATCCCAATCATCCAGCACGCTGCAATTTGGCTCTGTGCCGTCGACTGGCGAATCAGGTAAGCGACTTGCCTCGCGCGAGAGCTACGGGCCTCGGCTCTCGCAAGATCCACCTGTCTTTGCCTCTGCTTCTGCTTCTGCTTCCGCCAGTAAAGAACACGATGATAGATCACAATGGTATATTCCAACGCCAATCGATGAGTCTACTTGGGATCCTTTCAGGGGAACCGACCTTGCCAAGAATAATGCTTCTGAGCAATCCGGCGCTGTAGTCGAAAACCAAGGTCAACGTCAACAAAGCTCCAGCACACATGTGCCATCCAGTAAGCCGCTGTCTGGTAATCCAACTCCTACGCCTGTCAACGGCAGTATTCGTATGGTGCCTCCAGAGGAACCAGCTGGTCCACCACAGCAGCCGGCAACTGTTTATGCATCCGCCATCTCTCAGGAGCCGATGTCAAGTGTCCCATCCCAGCCTCAACCTCAACCTCCAACTCAGCCCCTCAATTCCTCGGCCATGCCTCAGCGACACTCATCTTTTGTCGGATTACCGCCCATCAGGAGAGGCTCAACCTTTGACGTAAATTCGAGATCAACTCACACAGAACCAAGGACCACTGAGCCAATCGAAGAGCACATTACTGCCGAACCTGAGGATTTTGATGAGATTTCTCGTCAGCAGGGAACACTTACTTCTGAGGTCACCGTTGGGTCAACTTTAGTTGGGACAGATTCCATTATGCAAGGTAAAGAGTTTGAGAAGGATGTTGATGAGCCAGGACAACAATCACCTCCACCGCAGCAGTCACCCCCTCGCGGGCCACAGCATCCATTCCAGATGCACCCAGTTCACCCAGGGCCAATGCCACCTCAAAGCCCTAGGGATAAGCCTCCAACGCTACCATTGCTCCCCCCTCATCTCATGGGTGGCAACCCGGTCCAGAAGTTGCCTCCTTCTGGTCCCTGGAAGTTAGAGGAAAGTCACTTGTCTGAGCCTCTACATCGCGTTACTCCAAAATCCCAGGCTGTTCCTCCAGCGGGCCAATGGAAGTTGGAAGAAAGTCACCTGGCCGAACCTCTTCATCTCGTCAACAGGAACCGAGCCGGCACAAACGCCTCGCAACTCTCGCAACTCTCACAGCGCTCGCAACGTTCACAACGTTCACAGCGATCCCAACATGACCCCTTCTTCGGCTATAACAAAGAGACTGGCGATGTCCCCCCTTCACCTTCTTCTGGCTCTACAACCCACAAACAGCATCAAAGACAGAAACCTTCTGAAGTGCCACCTTCATCAGCCAATCGATATCCCGGCCTCTTCCCTGGCCATCAGCGACAATCGAGCATTTCCAAGGAAGGCCCTCCCGGTCCTGGATCCCAGTTCATAAGACGCCTTTCTCAGGAAGGGGGCATTTCAAGAACAGGAACAGGCGATGCTGCCAATGAGGATCGGGGACGCTCAAGGAAGGCCTCAGCGTTGTTGAAAGATATAGGGCATCGTTTCAGGAAGAGCTCAACCGAACGACGGAGCACGCCCGTAGACCATCATGTCCAACATTTCCAGCCTCCACAGCAACAGCAACAAATACAACCGCCACATGGGGACGTTCCACACGACGCAGCTTCTGTGTCTAGTGTGACAACAGATGGAACTCACGATCGCAAGAAGTCCAGGGCCAGCTTCATGATGGGCCTGAGAAGCAAGCAGAGCAGAGAAAGGCTTTCGATGCCCCCCCCTCCACGACCGGATGAGAACAGACCTGCCTCGTCAATGGAAAGCAGGAGGGGATCCATGCTCAACCCCGGTTTTGAGACTGCCACTGGTCGGCCTATTGGTCCACCACGAGCAGCTACTTCGAACCTGGCCAACGAGATGAGCCAATCTGCCACTCCTCCGCCCAAGAAAAGATTCTCAGCTTTCAATACCATGACCGGCGTATTCAATCGCCCAAGTAGCGGTACATCCTCGAAGCCAGGTACTCCCACCTCCTCAAGGCCGATCTCAAGTCATTTGGGACCTCAGCAGCCCGTGTCTGTGGAACGACCTTCTCACCCAGGTTTTGAGCGAAGCAGCACTGCTGGTCCAACTTTCAACCAGATTCTTCCATCTCCTCAAGGTACACCACCTGTTGATGCCAATGAGCGTCGCAAGAGGCGAGGCTCGGCGGCTGGACTGATCTCTGGCCTCTTGGGACATACCCATAAAAACAAGGAGACCCAGCAGAGCGCGCCGTTCCAGATGCAACAGCCTTTTGCTCAGCAGCTGCATGATCGCCGCCCTTCTGGTCCTCAACTTAATTCTGCACCACCTTCCGCTTTGCAGACACAGGAGCGAAGGCCTTCAGGCCCTCAGCTACCTACACCTGTGCTTCCAGGGGCGCAGCTCGGCAGTCCAAGGCTCCCAGGCGCTCAACCAGCCAGTCCTCAGGGTACTGTTCCGCCACTTGCAAGTCCTCAGCCCCAGAGACCTCACCAAATCGGTGGTCAACAGCCAATGTCTAGAGAACAGTCTCCTATGTCAGCCGTCAGGCCTTCATCAGGTGGAATTCGAGATAACCAGCACGCTCAAACAGCCTACCGCAACTCACGCCCGTCACCCTTGGGCTTGGGCTCCACGACACCAGCTGGATCCCCTCCTATTGGGTCAATGATTGACCACAGTCGTCATGGAACTCCGCAGACGCCTTTCAGTGTTGGCCAAAGCCCCCCAGATCCTCGAGCTGGAAGAATGCGATCAATCTCCCCAACCGCGTCTGCAATCCAAACTGCCCCAACGACGCAAACATCTTTCAATGTGCCAAGCACGGCCCCGACGACTCAGCCTTCGTTCCACCACCAGTCATCACAGTCTCTTGACAAGCTGGTGCAGCCTAAGCAGGATGGAAGTCAAATTCAACGGCCTGTGACCGATTCACCTAACATGTCTTTCCAGCATGATACTAGACCTGGACACGGTGCACAAGACAACGACATGCCCCTATCTCCTGTGTCACAAATTTCCAAGACGGGCCCGCCATCTGTCTCTTCCATGGCTACCCAGAGCCCTCGCCTGAACACTGCTGCTGCGGCTGCTGGAAGGCGGCAGTCTTCACAGCTTTCACAGCCTGGCACACCTCTTGTATCTGCGGTGTCTACTACTCCTCCAGTGCAGACCTTTGCTAATAAGATGGGAATGTCGCCACAGCAACAACAGCAGCAATTTCCTCCGGGATTCCAGCAACAGCCCGTGAGCACTCAGCAACAAGCGAAGCCTCAGCAGATGAACCCCCAACAGGGCGGGTATCAGATTGCTCCAGGTCAGCACTATGAACCCAACCTCCGCCGGCCATCCAGTGGTCAACCTATGCCAGGATCACACCCACATGCCATGACTCCCGGCCGTCCACCGATGCAAATGCCGCACTCCTACACGGGCCCCCCAGTCCCTCCCAAGGACGGTACAACTCTTCTACAACAACCTCGCGTTCCCAATGAGCCAGCTCGTCAAGGCAGCCCAGGAGCATCGAAGTGGAAGGGTCTAAGGAATCGCATGTCTGCACAGGTCTCGCATAAACCAACACCTAGCCAAGGAAAGGGCGACAGCGACAAGTTGACTGCAAGCAAGATCCTCGGGGCGTTTAAACGAGGCTCAAAGGAGAATCGGCAGTCAATGGTTATCCCAGATTTACAGGCTTATCAGCAGCATGAGATGCAAAGTGCTCAGCGACAACAGCCCCCATCTCAACCTCAACAGAAACCCCATCAACAACCTCAGCTGCCTCGACAGCCTCAGACCTCCCAGCAGCAATTTGCTGGCCAGGTTCCACCCGGTCAGACGCAGTCTCCCCGCCCGTCCTCGCAGCTTAGCGGCCAGCCTTTCGGTCAGGTGCCAACTCCTCGACCATCATCTAATCTCAGCAACCAGGGCGCGGGACAGGACCAGACTAAGCGCTACTCATCGATGTTTGTAAGCCCGACTGTACCGCAGCAACCGTTCAGGAGCCCTTCGGGAGCTTTCCTTCCAGTCCAGCCGCAACCTGGTCATGCGTTTCAATCACCTCCTCAGGTTCAAGGACAGTTCCCGCCTACACATTCGCCTCAGGCTCAGTTTCATTCTCCGCCGCAACCCTATGGCCAATACCAATCTCCTGTGCAGCAACAAGGACACTTCCAATCTCCACCTCAACTGCAAGGCCAGTTCCCTTCTCCGCAGATGCAGCACGGCCAATTTAGATCACCTATCCAGCAGCAGGGTCACTTCCAGTCTCCCGTCCAGCAACAAGGGCAGTTCCAATCTCCTCCTCAGCATCAGGGTCAATGGCAGCAGCAGATGCATTCACCTGGAGGACAGTTCCCACCATCTCAATTCAGGCAAAACTCTTATCCTGGTCAATGGCACGGAAGTGTCAGTCAGAGCCCAAACACTCCCTCGTCGCATCGCAGCCCTCAGCATTCTCAGTTCCCTTCTCAACCTCATAGTCCCCAGCATGGATACCCAACACAACAAAACGTTCATGGAGAAGAATCTCCTCCAATCCATGTTTCGACCCCTACTCAGGTTCACTCTCCCACGCCAGTCCATGCCCCATCGCCGCGTCCTTCGTTGTTGAACCTTCAAGCAATGGCTGCAGCCAACGCCGAAGACCACGCAACTCAGGAGGGACAGCGTGAGCACACACAGGCCGCCCCTCGGGGCGTTTCAAACAACGCAAACCAGCAAGGAGACTTCAATATGCAGAGAGTTGCTAGCGATAGCCCCCATAGTGGCAGAACTAGCGAAAGTCCCAGAGTCGGTGGCAATCCTCCACCTACCCAACACGTTTCTCCCAGAATTGGCACAGATCAGAACGGTAGCTCAAAGGCTCAAGCTCCTTCTCTTCCTATGCCCACTGTCATTGGTGGCGCCGCTGCTGGTTCGTTCATGGGAGGCCAAGCTGCGACAAGCGCCAACTCGAGACCCTCTCCCAAGGCGGAGGAATCTCAGGGCGTGTCACTCAGTCCCCCAACTGGCGCACCTGGCAGTGTCAGTACAAACTCAACGAGGCAATCACCGTCAGGCGTGAGCGATCTGGGTCCCCCCGAGCCCAAGTCTAGGGTCGGTCCGTCGTTCCACGCTGAACTTGAAGATACTGAGGATGCCCGGAAGCGCACACTGCGAATTGACTCCCAAGAAGAGAAGATCCACTACGATCCCAACGCTGACTCGGATGGAGAGGTTCCTCCTCAGATGAGTGCGACTAGTTATCCTGGACAAGAGTGGAACCCTTACGGGATGCCTGAGTTGGGTGATTGGAACGAAACGATGGATCGCTGAACCCCTCTCTTCTTTGACACCATCCATCCTGGTTATTTTCGAACAGCATATGTCATGCTTATACCATCACACTCGAGTTTGTTTCTTATAAAATGCCAACCCAGCGATATAACTTGGTCTTTAACGGCCGTCTTTGCCCTAACTCTTGGATATATAATGGCCTCCTGGATACACCATTAAGATCTTGTTATTTTTGTTCCATCACAGCGTGGCGTCATGGCTGTATATATGTTCCTATCTATGCATTTGTATTTGCAGATTTTTCAAGAGATGGAAGGAAAAGTAATAACAGAATGGAGCATTGAGAGCGCATAGGAAAGGGAAGGAAAAGTACACGCATTTACGCATACATAATCTTTTAATTGCCGACTTATATACACATATACGCTCCCTCTATGAGCATATTGAGCTTGTCAAAAGTCTAGAGAAGCATTCCTGAAGGGAATTAGTGCCAAAATAACTGCTTGCGTATAATACGCCGCTCGATCAACAACACCGCCAGTCAAAAGCCCAACCGAACCCTGCTTGTTTTTAGAATCTGTCTGTCCAAACACCATATCATCCGCATGCCCCAGTTCAACTCCCTCCTTCAACAATTTACAAGTCTTTTCGGGTAAGAAGTACGTCGATGTTCGTGCCTTGCCGATCTTTGCATTTTTTCCAATGACCACGATCCATGCAAACGAGCAGATGGAGCCGTTGTGAGTTTCAACGCCACCTTCGATGCCGACCCAGAAATCGGCTTCTGGTCTTGCTGCTTGGGCATTTTGTGCTCGGTTTGTTGCTCCACGAAGAGTTTCTTCGTCTGAGAAAGGCTGGTCCGAGACGTTTGAGTCGACGCTAACACCTTGGAAGTCATATGAGCCTGGGAGCATTTGTGTGAAACCCTCGCTTGTGGCTTTGATTTTGGGGATGTTGTTTGAGGCAATGGCTACGAGCTTTGGATGGGTGTCCATGGTGGTTTTCTGAAGACGTGGAAGTTTTGGTGATATGTGAGACTATCTTGCTCTGGTTTGCCTTGGTGTGAGACTGAAGCGCTGTTGTTGACGGCCAGGGTGGCCTGATGTCGTATGGACAACCAGCTGTAGTTATGGATTTGTCTTGGAGAGGTTGAGGGGTTGGTTCTGTTCCCCACCTGCAAGATTCAGTGGTTGAAATCACTCCTATGCAGGTCGTGGTGCAGCAACACCCAGTTGCTCAAATATTTGATTTTTCACGATTGAGATGCAGCCATTGTGGATAGCTATGAGATAAATCGAGCTTATAGATAGATAGCTAAATCTATATATCATCGCATTGATGTCAGGATTGTGTCTGAAATTTGATCCTGGCTATATGAGTAACCTCAGTGTGTTGCTCCAAGTTTCATCTCAAGATCCCAAAACCTTGGACCAATCTCGTTTACAAAAGAAACGTTATCATGAAGCTCAGTGCTTAACTCATCCTCGCAGTCCCAGTTGGGCTGTCCAGGTGGAAGCCGGAGTAACTTGGTCTGATAGCCCGTCACTTTGCTGAAGATTTCTACAAAATCTCACAGTGTGATCCAAGGACGATAGCCAATTAGGGTCTTTCCTGGGACATCTTGGATGGAGGCTTTAACAAAAGGTCCAGAGTCTTGGTCAGGAAGTTTGTTATCGGTGTCTAGATTCGTCGCAAATAGCACATCCCCATTTTCGCTCTGTGGAAGGGTCAGTTTGAATATGCCTGTATCATATACATGGTTAGTGGCTCACTTTAGTTGACTGGGCCATCGGATAGATCAAGAAGTTACTCAAAAAATATCATGCAAAGTACACACTTGTCCTTGACCAAAGATCTGGCTGATATTGTTCCCCATACTCGACTGCATCAGCTTTGGAGTCAAATGGGCAAACTTTGGTGTATTTTCCACACGTCAATCGGACCACACCTGGAAGAGACGATACGATAAACCGTTCCAGGCTTGGAATCATAGCTGCTTCATCGATGATGTTCTTGAGCTGATGAGTTTCGCGTGTTTTGGCCCACTCGTTAAGTGGCTGTCCTAGCTTTGGTTTATTTCGGTTGTTAGGGTCGTTGTAGATGCCCCAAAAGTCACTGACTGAAAAGATGACATTAGCACATTCAAAGGCTTTGGCTAATGATGTTTTCTCGTCCAAATCGGCTTGGACTATATCAGCACCATGTGCACTTGAGGTTCCTTGCTTTAGGGCTGGAGGGGTTGCGAGTGATGCCACGAACAAGCCATTCTGTATCATCGAGGAAAAAGTTGACAACAGAACCTCCTTGGCGGCCTGTGGCACCAATGACGACTATGAGCTTTTTGGTAGTCATTTGGAGTTGTTGTTGGCAGTGTTGGAAGCGGTACGCTGGTGATGTTTGGTGTATGGAGTCATGAGTCAGGCTTGAGTCCTTTCATATATTGGCATTCGATCCCTTATATATGTCTATTCACCTCGAATTCTTGTGCTCTCTTTAAATTATTCTGATTCGCTTGTTGGTTGATCTCTATCACGTTATCTAACTCCTGCTAAGAGGGTATCAAACAGAGAGAGTCCCACTAAAGTCCGCTCCATCCCGCTCAACTCCGCTCTCACCTTGTTCATCTCCTCTTCTTACCTCCAATCTTTTGGTCAGGATTCCTAATCTCTTTCGCTTCTGCCCCGATCTATCGCCTGAACAGGATTATCAACGTTGACGTTAGTCGAGATGCCTCCTCCAAAGGCTCGCCATTCCTGTCGAGCTTGCCGGTAAGGCTGACTTGAACCGTTCATTACTAATTGCATCATCACTAACATTATCCAGGCGTCTCAAAAGGAAATGCAGCAAAGAACTTCCGTCATGTTCTATCGTACGCAACAGTTCCAAGCAAGAAAGATGGTTGAGACCCAGCCGAGACTAATAAATGGCATGTTATGTACAGTGCGACCGCCTTGGCAAACGATGCGAATACGCAGACTTCTCAACACCTCCAAGCTCTGACTCCAGCCCTGCCAAGGTTTTGGAATCCACGAATCAGTCATCTCTAGTGTCTCTTCAAAACCAACCATTTCCTCTAGCATTCTTCCTAGATCCAAACCTGTTCACGCCTTTGAATGCCAGCAATGCCTTGGCTCCAGGCCCTCGCCTCGACCTTCAGCAGATGATGGCAGAACATCTAGCTCGTGATGGACTACCGGCCCTCTATCAAGACTATTTCACTTCGGTACATGAATGGCTTCCTATGATCAGTAGAAAGCGGCTCACATATACCGATCCCCTCAGTCAAGATGCCTGCCATGATCTCGTCCTCTTATGCATGAAAATATGCACTATCACTCTCAGCGGCCAGCCTCCGTCCCAACATCCCTTGTACATTCTGGCCAAATCTCTTTGTTTCTCTGCTGAAAGCGCTGGCCTTATCTCACTACGCCTGGCTCAAGCCTTGGTCCTCTTAGCTGTCTATGAGTCCTCGCATGCCATATATCCTGCCTGCTATTTCACTATCGGCCGTGCAGCGAAATTAGGTATGTTGATGGGTTGGCATGATCGAGACGCACTACAGCTTTTCAAACTGGGCGATTCCTGGTCTAAACGAGAAGAGCAGCGCAGAACATGGTGGGCCATATTTGTGCTTGACAGGTCAGTAATCACTCTCCTATGTAAATATACAATCTTATAAGTGAGTCTATTCAGGTTCATCAGTATTGAGACCAGCGGACTGCCATTCGCCACACCAGAGCCATGTCCTGATGAGCTACTACCAGTCAACGACGATGATTGGGTCTTGGGGAAAACAGTACCGAGCGAGCCTCTGTATACTGCATGTTTCAGCTCAATCACAACTCTGGGCTCATTCGCTAGAACATGTCAAGCAGCTCACATGCTCGGCAAGGTGATTCAACACAAACAGTTGAAAACCAAATCCTCGCACGACATCCTTCATGTTGTGCAGGAAGGCCAGAGCCTCCACCGAGCACTATCTTCGTTGCAACTCTCTATTGAAGAGCAAACTTCCAGTAACGCTTCATCATCGTCGAAATCCTCTTTAGCATGCGCCCTCTCCATTTGCATCTGTGCACAAGCCATTCTATACTCATCTTACGGTTGTCCTGACGCCCCAGGAATAACAAGCCGGGAACGCTTGTCCCATGAAACAGAAATGCAAAGTGTGAGCGTCCAAGGTCTAAGGGCAATAGGAGGTTCTTTAGCTCCTAAGCTGGCTGAAACTCACTCGGATTGTCCTCTCCAAGCAAAGTGTTTCTACTCTGCTTCCAGTGCATGCTCGTGGTTCATCCGGGAAGACTATGAGCCACAGATGCGAAGTGCCTTGGCGACTACAGTGGGTGGGCTAAAACAACTATCTGAAAGCTGGACTATCGCGTGTAAGTGTCGTTGAGCTTGATAGCTGGGTCCACTGAAGTTGGTTGACATTTCACTAGCTGAGTACATGACTCTTCTCGAACAGGCTGGTATCCTGAACCTCGCCGATACTAACCCTGCTATCGCAACTGTCTGCTGGAATTAGTTGAATCATTCTACATGAACCAAGTCTCCTGGTTCATAGATCGATCGCCATTGTGCAGTGAGCAAGCTCCAAGTACATGATGAACATGAATGCACCTGGCCTGATGTTAATATCATGTGACATACAGGGCAAGCCTTCATTGGTCTAAGAAGATATCAGATATCAAACAATCACCAATGAATCACGATATTCAATGGCGACAAAGTTCAAAAATCTTGCAAAGTCAGGCAATTACGAGCAATTGGATCGAGTTATACAAGTACGTTAGTGGGTCTGTCACCCTGTCTTTGGTTTAGCCCTCTTACGTTTCGTTGCTGGGTCCGAAATCGGTGGATCACGTCCATCTCTCTTGTCTCTCGCTTGGCAATGAGAATTCTTCTTATAAACATCTTCTATTCAATTCGCCCTCCCTTGAGTGGAACCCTGCACTATTGAAGCTCGAGCTTTCATCAATTCAGCCGAGATTAGCAGTAAATCCACGCCAACAAACGCCAATGCCTTCTAGCGACCGTCGGCGCCGCGAGAGCCACCAGCAGGACTCTCGGTCTCGGTCTCGATCTCAGTCTCATCACAATGGCGTGTTACACGGTGAGACGTCACCGTTGCTTCCAAGGATACCAGAGACCAGCGAAAACGGGACAGCAAAGTCATTGACGGATGTTCATAGCCTTTTGGCTGAGGCAAAGCTGCTATGCCAGTACTCACTCCCATTGATCGCGACATACCTTCTCCAGTATTCATTCACGGTCATCACAACCATTGTCGCGGGTCGCCTCGGCGCCGAAGAACTTGCAGCTTCAAGTCTGGGTCTGACAACGATCAACATCATCGGATTCACCATCTTTGAAGGTATGGCCACAGCGCTCGATACATTATGTGCTCAAGCTTATGGCTCCGGTCGCTATACCGGTGTTGGAATGCACATTCAACGAATGATCGTCTTCATGTCCATCGTCATGATTCCTGTCGGCGCCATCTGGCTATGCTCCCACTGGATTCTTCCACTGCTTGTCCCTCAGCGCGACCTCGCTCTCAAAGCCGCCTCTTTCCTGCGCGTAAGTCTCGTTGGACTGCCCGGTTACGCCTTCTTTGAAGCAGGCAAAAGATTTCTTCAAGCACAGGGCGAATTTGCCCCCGGCATGGTCATTCTCATTATTTGCGCTCCCGTCAACGCTTTTCTGAGCTGGTACTTTGCCGTCAAGCTTGACATGGGTCTTGATGGCGCTGCGTTCGGCCAGGCCCTTGCCAACAACTTGCGTCCTGCGCTTCTTCTGCTGTATGTCATGTTGATTGGCAAGAAGTCTCACCGCTGCTGGGGCGGGTGGGACAACCGTGCTGCTTTTGCAATTCGAGAATGGGGCCCTATGGTTCGTCTTTCCGTTGCAAGCACCGCTGTCAATCTTGCAGAGTGGCTCGCCTTTGAGATTCTCATGGTTAGCACTTCGTATATCGGTACCCCTCACCTCGCTGCCCAGACTATTCTCAACACTCTCTCAGTTGTTACTTGGCATGTACCGTTCTCAATCAGCGTGGCAGTCACTACTCGCTTTGGTCATCTCGTGGGCGCAGGAGCCCTCAAGGAAGCACGCCGGGCTGCCATCTTATACTCTGGTGTTTTCATCGTCGTTGGCATTATCGACGGCGCGTTCTTGTACTTGCTGCGAAACCCACTCGCAGATATGTTCTCCGAAGATAAGACAGTCAGAGACCTTGCCACGGGGTCTATGGTTGCTGTTGCCTGCTTCCAGATCATCGACTCAGTTATCTGTGGCACCAATGGTGTATTGAGAGGTCTGGCGAAGCAATCTGTTGCAGCTTGGGTTGTTCTAGCGGTCAACTACCTGGCTGCGGTGCCCTTTGCCATCTGGCTGGAGCTTGGAAGCCCAGATATGGAAGTCGACGGTCTTTGGGTCGGTCTAGGAAGTGGTATGGTTATCATTGCGATTATTGAGTGTGTCTACATGAAGTGGATCAGTTGGCAGGATTGTGTAAACGATGTGAAGGAGAGAGAGGATGACGGGACATAGAATGTTTGCGCAAGGACTCTAGATCTCAACAACATCGACATGATGTATAATAATCCACGTGTCTCCAGGTATTGCAACTGGACAGCTAAAGACTTACATCCCTAATTCATCAGTGCATTTCTCCCTATTTGGTGGTCACATTTCACATACCGCTGAAGATGTACGTTGACATATAGAAACTATCAACGAAGCCAGGTCAAATGAGCGATTTGATTTCAAGCTGTGCTGCAAAAGTCATGTCTAGATCCTTTCGTCCGACGACACGAGAATCATGGTCACAAGCATCAAGGGTCCGGAGCAATTTGTAAAGACTAGTCAGAGGTGGTCTTGATTTTTGGTATGAAACCGAAGGTTCTTTTTCGGGGCATAATATGCTTTTACTATATAGAGTAGCCAACAGTAGACCATAAAATATAATCGGGCAGGGGTTCTATGAATTTGATTGTCCATGCTTTTCTCTCACATATATTCATGTCTCCTTGTTTTTATTCACGTCTGTCTTTGTCAAATACCATATTGACATGTCGTATCACGGTTAGAAAAGAAAGCTTTTTTTTAGTGGGAAGCGTGTTGATGGGACACCAGCCGTCGTCTTATGTGAAGTTGTAGGTGCTTTTCATAGATAAGTATGAGTACTTGATTTCGTTCAAGCTTGTTGTTATCTTGCGGGGAAAGGAGGCGGCAGAGACTGAGGATCGCAGCAGAATTGATAATGCTAGAAAAAGACAGAGACTTAAAGTTAAGCTACAGAGATCGAAAGATATTCAACAACATTGCTTCTCGCGTCCACGCCGTTGACGGCCCTAAGTCTTCTTCGTGTGATGCATGTTGGACAGTAAAGTTTGAGACGGAAAGCAGGTCTTTTCTAGTTGTTGATCGGGCCAGTTCTGACATTGTTAGGCATCCATTCCCTTACATTAGGAAAAACTAAGAAGTCGGCGAGAATCAAGGTATTGCTAGGCAACTGGACATGGCTAACTGTGGTTGCTATGACAGAAGTCTGATCAACTTCAAGCGAATGTATATATATACTTACTATCAAGCACTCAGGCCAACATAGCTTCAATAACACTCTCAGAGCCCTTGTGAAAAATACCAGTAATCTTAAGTCCCGCATCTTGGAGAAGTTTGTGCCACTGGCTCTCAGTTCTCTCCCTGTTCACCAACATGCCCATCATTGTCCAGTCAAGGCTCGTCTGCTGCCAGGGAGCACCTACGTCTCGCAGGACAGTTTCGTTGATGAGGAGTCGAGAATAATCCTTGATCATGGCATCTCGGAGGTGAGACAGGATGGTAGCACACTCCGCGTCAGGCCAGTCGTGGAGGATTAGACGCATGAAATAAGCATGTGCACCTCTGTACTCGGCTGGCTGGGGGGTGAAGAAGTCATGAGGAACAGCTTCAATGGTCTTGGGGAGGTTACCGGACGCTTTTGCTTCTTCGATGACTGCAGGCAGATCTTGCACTACGAGTTTTCCAGGCGGTGAGGCATCTGGAGAAGCCAAGCTCAATAATTCATGACCAAGGCTACCGCCAACATCAACCAGCCAAGGTGCCTCAGACTTGTGCTCGCCAAGTCGTTCTTGGTAAGGATAAAATTCAACCCAACGGGGTCTCGCTTTGGCATAACCGGCCATGAACCCATTAAAGGCTTTTCCGAGACGAGCATTGTCTCTCAGGATACTAAAAAGGGGTTTGTCGGTTGTCAGGCCATATTGAACAGGGGAGTCGTCGGCGTCTTTGGGCACTTGATAGTCCGTCTTGGCCAGGAACTCGGGAAGCCCCTGGAAAGTTGGAATCATTCCTTCGAAACTGTAGATGAGGCCACCTTTCATTGTTGGGTCTCTAGTAGACATGGAAAATGGTGTTCCGACGTACTTGTCTTGCCCGACTTCTTTGATAATGCCGTTAGCAGCTAAGTGCTTGAGAGCTCGGGCTATTGTCCAGGTAGTCAGTCAGTCAACGCTTGATGAGAGCAGGAGTCGACGGAGAAAAAGAGGTTAGCTTTACCAACTAATACAGAATCAGCTTTCGTCCCGGCTGCCAACTGCTCACTGCTCTGAGGCTCCTCTCCAAGTTTCTGAAGTATCCCTAAGTCAAAGAGAGTTCGAAAAGCAGCAGTTCAAGTTGGCTCGCCCCATCCAATCCTAGCAAGCTGCTCTCCCGGGTTTTCCAGCTCTTGAATCAGCGCACTGGCTGTAGCTATGATCTTCTGTCTGGCATTTTCATCTCCTGTCTCTGTGAAGTGTTTGCCATCTGTGGCTAGATTCTAGCAGAGAGGCTGCCATAATGTCTTTAGAGTTTGAAGATAAGGTTGAACTGAATCTGCAGGCTAGAGAACTAGTACAGGAAGAACTTTATGCTTTTCTGTTAGACAGTCGGGCTTATTTATGCGAAATACTGCTGCTGCTGCTGCTGCTACAAAGATAGCTTTGTCTTACTCAGCCCTAGTCAAGCCTTCATTGCTTACACCAAACACCAACGGACAATGGACTTGCTTTTGGCGAATTGAGAGACCCAGTTTGAGGCTTGTCAGCAACCTAAGGAAGATCCTTCGCTTATATCAGCTTATTGCTTGAAATACAGATTCATTAATATTTGCCAATCACAGAGTCTAAATCGTTGGGTACGGTGTAGGGTATGATATATGTTCATCAGACTCACGACATGTCATGGCCAACCCATCCAAGCGAAAAGCAAAAAGCAAAAAGCACAAAGGCAGAAGTCCAAGGCCGCGACCATAAAAATTAAACATGAATCTTTTACACCTTCAAGATCGATATGTGGATGAATACCTTACACCTACACTAAAACACTTGTCACTAAACCTTGGCCGCTCAAGAAGTGCTCTAAGAAAAGGATGGGGCATCGCTGTCATCTGAAAAAGGTGTGCCTCTGGAGAGCATCCAGAAGTGGGCATTGCTTGGCCGCCAAAGACTAGCTGGCCCTGGTCAAGCTCTCATATCTGAGAGAAAATTCATATCAACATCAACCGTGACGGACTGAGCATAATCAAAGCTGCTGGAGAACCTGGGCATGATTCTTGGCGAGCCTTTGAAGTGAGGATGGATCATCGCATCGCAGGTAGACAGACACTTACAGGTACGGAAGTCCGCTAGCCTAACCAAAGTTTCAAGTGATATTGATAGAACTTCATCTGCAGACGAAATCTATTCAAAGCGCATATAGTAGCCACTGGGCAAGAGACCACGATGAATGATCTCCATGACAGGTGTCATGGAGAAAGCCCAGCGCGGCAAGCAGCTTTTGGTATATATTTTTGGCCACTAGAACCGGTATCCTCAAGCCTGGGAATAATATCCGGTACTTGGAAAAATCTGGCCCCATGACTTTAAAGGCGAGGCACACATGTTGCGCCGTTGGGGCCTCTTTACCGGAAGCTGTCTAGAAGCCCCAGGGCATGGTGGGATCCGATAATGCCACGGATTTCTTTAGACTCGGATGCCAAGCGCCTTAGGATATCAAGCTCAGATATGTTCTTCTGGCCATCGAACGAGTCGGCGGTGAGTATTTTAATAGTGGCATGTTGGTTCGCCCTCACGTAGCGAGATCATTATCAGTGCATGGCATAGAAGAAAAAGAAAGGCCAGGCGTGTATTGTTGAATAGACTCCATAACCAAGTTTGGTAACAATCTTGTATGTGCCGTTATGAAATTCATCTCAAATATGGACTGCATGATATCCTCCAGGAAAGTAGCGTGTCAAAGACCAGCTCCGAAGCACCGAAAGCCCGCCTGAGGGCCGCAATGATGAGATTATTCAAAGTGTCAAGCGTTTACTGGCTGATTCATTCCAATTAGCAAGAAAATCTCGGTCTTATTCGGTTACCACCTTGTAAATCAGTCAAGCGACCAACTTCCGAGACAGCGTTTCATTGGAAATATGTCATTTGACAGCTTCACAGAAGAGGCCAAATGGTAATTTCAGCGCCGTAGGCAGGGTTAAGTGCTG
Source organism: Fusarium sp. NFCCI 5145 (assembly GCA_033439405.1). Lineage (NCBI taxonomy): Eukaryota > Fungi > Ascomycota > Sordariomycetes > Hypocreales > Nectriaceae > Fusarium > Fusarium sp. NFCCI 5145. The sequence continues at coordinate 75,135 of JAWDHB010000173.1, forward strand.
GAATGTCGCCCGACAGCTTGTATTACGTTTTATTGGCATATGTGAAGACTCTAACCCGATTCTTACTGCTTTCCACGTTGTCGGATGACAGCATGGCCGCTTTTCCATTAAACTTGACGTTCAAGGAAGATGCTGGCTCTGATGTCATAGGTCACACTGGACCCTTATTTGGGAGCTTTAACTAACATGGATGGATGGAGGCACTTGGACCCAGGCACGAGCACAGACAAGTAATGGAACTTGACGTGGTCAGTGGATGTTTTAATTGAAACGACTATGGGGTTTTCAAGGCGGTTAACGGCAGTGCCAACTCATCATTTCAGCCTCATGTTGCACTGCAGTACCAGTTAAATATCACCTAATATCACACACGCACTGCATTCGTTTATTCATGTTACTTGGTCAACACAGCTACATATGCACAAAAAGCCCAGTCCTGCAGGGGAAACAACAAGCTTACAGCTAGTCAGGGGTAAAATGAGCTTCTTGACTCTGATCTGCTCTAACTTAGACAATTGCATTCCAGTTGATCTGCAATAAACAAGCTTCATGCCTGCTGTGTCCCCTTCATCAACATCTACTTACCCTGGATCATGGTCATTGCTGCTGTGATTTTCTGTGGCTCAGCGCTTGTCTCGCTTCACTCTCCCTTCGTAATTCCGTTTAGTTTCTCCCTCGGCGTGGCTTGAAAACTGGGTCATTGCTTCAATAAGCCTGATCAATCGTCATCCTTGCCCAAAAGTCAGACTTGATTGATCATGGACCCGTCATCGCGCCCACTTTCCCTTTTCTCCTCCACTTGGAAGTGAAGGAGCTAGGGACCTTGGAGAAGCACTTTACCTGCAGCAATTGGTGGTGTCTCAACAGAACTCGTCTATCCATATGTACTCCGTAGTCTCATATCATCTCTCCTCCATTGTCGCCCCATCTCGCACGATTCAGGAAAAATGCTATTCCTTCCACTCCTTTCCCCTTTTCAGCTCGTAACTTTGAGCTATGGCGGTAGACTCCAACGAGACCGTCGGAGACGAGACCCAAGAGCCTGGTCAAGCACGAGGCCCAGGCCTGGCTCTGGGTTGGGCTGGAACTGGATCTTCAACTGGAACTCTGGCGCTTCCAGCGATAAACCCAGTAAAGAGCTTCTAAAAACTTAGGCTAGCTGCAGCTGCAGCTGCACCTCCAGCTGCCAAAGAAAGCAAGAAAAAACGAACCAAGCCCCGGATAGGGCGCTGGAACGGCCCCTGCCTTGAATCGCTAGCGCACGGACTTTTGCTATGAACGCGCATCCCGTTAGGTTGCTTTTTTCGATAAGTCTATTCGAATACCTGTCCCCCAAGTATCAATCAATCGACTACCGCAGCAACCGTGAACATTGGCTATCCCCAACAAGGATTAACTCATCGACAAGCGCCTGCAATGTGATAGCGTGGCGTCAGCAGACGCTCCGTGGCGCAGGCGGTTCTCGTGAGAGTCTGGTTGGGTAAACCAGGGTCTCGACCCCGTCTCGTCTCTCCTTCCCTGCTTGATATCTGTTGTCTGAGTGGTCAGTATCGTGCAGGTACATGGCCTAGATGTACTCCGTACTGGCTGGCGCTCCTTCCATCAGCATCAGTGACTCGAGCATGAAAGGTGCGTGAGTGAGGCGAAAAGGAAGGAAGAAAGGAAGGGGACATGCGATTCATGACGCGCCTACTTGTATTGAACGAACCCATTGTAGTTCCTGAACAACTGAGAGACTCAAACTTGTTAGATCTTGATTTTTTCTTGGTTAGGTACGTCGACATCATTACATCGTCAAACGACTTTCCAACGACTCCACCTCCCAATTACGATCCGCGACCGATACGATACGACACGACTTTTGGACTTTGTCGAATTGGGACCCATCTCCATCTCACAAGCTTGCGGAGAACCAGGGACCGCGGCCGCCCGTGCTACACTGCTACCGTACAGCTACGACCGTACGGTCCAGGTTCAGTACATTACAATACCCACGTATTCGTACAAACCAGGCTCTCGCTTCTCGTCTCTTCTTTCTCTTGCTTCTTCTCATTTTACTGAGTACAGTACGCTCGTCGTATCTGCTGCTGCCAGAGTCACTGGCAACAGTATCTGGTCGAATTAAACAAGCCACAGCATTTCTCGGCCCTATCAATCCACCAGCTTTTCGGAGGCCCTGGAACGTGGCTCGCGTTGTCTCAGGTCGCAGGTCTCACAGTCACTCACCCACTCGCTCAGATCTCTTATCTCGCCCTCCCGTTTCCCCCGTTTTGCCCTCACGCCGTTTGCCTGGCTTGTCGTCACTTGTCGGGTCTGGAGGGTCCGCCCATCTTTCTCCATTCCCTCTCCTCGCTTTTTTCTCTGAGGGATTGACTTTTGACTTTTCCAAGTCTGATCGTTGACTTGTCGTCTCATCTCGACCTATCACGCCAGGTCAGGTCACGTCTCCCTCCGGGCCGAGAGTAGAAGACGTATCCAACTGACACAAATCACTCGCCCGACTGATCACAATGGACTCGTACGTTGCCATCTCTTCCATCTTGAATTTGACTCAGGATAACTCCGTCTCCGCATCCGCTTTCACCTTCTTCTCTCGTTCCGTCACACCTTATACTCAGCCCGAACTCTATCGCCCAACCTTGGCCACCATATCCTATCGGCTTTCAGCTTACGTGTTGTAGATTTATTCCAATGTCCGCCGTCGCCGCCGGTTGGGGTCAACCTATGATGACAAAATCGCCAGCGTCCCGGCGGTCATTAGGCCATTTTCGATCTCTCTCCTCAATCCCAGCTACCACCAGTTACCACCCTCGAACACCCTCGCTCACTCCCGACCACACTCCCAAAAAGTCTTCCTCCTCGACACATTTGCCGATTGTTTCATCGAAAGCACCTACAGACTTCGGAGATGAGATGAGCACAATACCCGACCCTCGAAGTCGTGCTATGAGCCCGGCTGACGACAGTGGTGTCGCGACTCCAAGCCATCACCCTGACCTCAACGACGAAGTTGCTACTCTCAGTAATAAGCTCATTAATGCCATCAATCACCAGACCATCCTTGATGACTCTTTATCCGCCGCTCGCCATGAACTAGATACTGCACGAGAACGCATTCGCAAGCTCGAGATCCAAAATGCTTCGCAACGCGAAATGTTGACTGGTGACGTCTGGGTTCGCAAGCACACCGTCGAGGCTGAAAAGAAGGAATGGCAACTCAAAGTAGCCGCGGAACGCCAAAAGCGTCTTGACATGGAAATGGAAAAGAAGAAAATCGAGCAGGAACTAGAGAATCTTACCGCCGCGTTGTTCGAAGAAGCGAACAAGATGGTAATTGCTGCTAAGGAGGAGGCCAAGGCTGATCACGAGGCTCTGCAACGCAAGAATGACCAACTCAAATCCCAGCTCGCCGATACCGAGAGCATTCTTAAATCACAACAGGAGCAACTTGTAGAGCTCAAGCACGTCATGGAACATATGGCCTCGGAACGCGAAGATCATACTAACCCTACTGCTCCCTCTTCTCCTGGGTTTGCTAAACCCGATGCTCGAGACGATCGCCGATCATCAACCGAAGATCCTACTCCTGCGCTATGGAGCCCTGCCGTCGAGCCTGCTCACCCGACAAGCTTCTCTCATCTCATCCAACCCGTCTTGCGAACCGACTTGTCTTCATACGATGATTTTGTGAGCCTTGCACGAATTTCTCGAAACCGCCCTGGCAGCCGCGTATCTTCAGGCTCAGTAAGTGCTTTGAATGCGTTGACTGGCTTTGGTCTTGGTGGTTCGATATCGAGCGCGCATCCTTCAAACGCATCAACTACCTCTCTTGGCGCGCCTCTTCCCGGGGCCGGAAGCGCACCTCAGTCTCCAAACACCCCGGCATCGACTGTCAGCGCTGCTTCAAACACCTCTGCTACCCCCTTACCAAGTCTGAAGGAGACGAAGTTCTATAAGCGGGCTTTGGCTGAGGATATCGAACCAACACTCCGTCTGGACATGGCACCAGGCTTATCATGGCTTGCTCGTCGATCCGTCATCGCCTCGGTTGCTGACGGATCTTTGGTGGTTGAACCTGTACCGACTACCGGAAGTCTTGTGGCGCTGACAAAGCCACAATTTTACCCATGCTCGCTCTGCGGCGATTCCCGCAAGGAGCCCCAATATCTACGAAACCATCGATTCCGAACTAGTGAGACTGATTCCGCTCAACGGCACCCTTTGTGCAAGTACTGCCTCACCCGCGTACGCTCGACCTGCGACTTTCTGGGCTTCTTGCGCATGGTTAAGGATGGTCATTGGCGAGCGGATAACGAGGATCACGAGAAGGCTGCCTGGGAGGAGAGTGTACGACTCAGGGAGCAGATGTTCTGGTCTCGCATTGGAGGTGGTGTCGTTCCATGCATTCAGGCGCCTCTTTCAGTTGACATGGAAAAGAGCCCGCGTAACAGCCATGACGGTAGTGTGAGGTCGGATCATCTTGAAGTCCCTGGCTTTCAGACCCCGCCAATGACACTGGAACGAACACGCAGCGATTCTAACAAGAGTGGACCGATCGTAGAGCCGCATACGCCTCCCATGCAGACAGATGGAGCAAGGAGTGTACGCAGCTCCGTCCAGTCTCTTGATGTTAAGAGCAACTCTGGTTCGGAGGAAACGAAGCGACTATCTATCACAATCCCAACGACGGATTAACAAAATAACATCCTTTCAAAGTCCTTTGGAAGCCGACGATATCGGCGCCACTGCGGACTTTGTGTACAACTATGTATACTATTTTGGGCTACAGGATTGCATGCATTGTTTTGAATTGCGCCTCTGGCGCTACTGCTCTACGAGTTGGTGGAATTAACTATTATGAGCTCAGGGGATGGCGGATTTGCCCCTAATATTTCTTACTAAACGAATATGGTACGGAAATTGGATGGAAAGGTAGAAGCAAGCAATGGGTCGATCGTTTATGGACTGCGTGCTTCTCGGATGGGCTTTCATTACTGGCGTTTGACGGAAATATGCGCATCATTCATCCGGGGCGGCGCAACGACATGGGAAATGGACTTTCTTTGTTTTGGAATGACATGTTGTCTTTTGCTTTTTTTTATTCAGAGCGTCATGATTGGGTTGCTGATTTGCGCAACAAGAGCGCGCAACACGCAGGCATGCGTTGGCTTTTTTTTTGTTCTTAACACAATAGATTACTCAAGGCCGTCAAGCATGCCCTCTGACGATGCCAATAGTTGTAGTAGTAATAGATATGATACCAACTACAACTAGCCTTGGCAATCTCAATTCTCGATCCGAATATTACATGTATCATCACACTATCTTGTTGAAGTCTACATGGCTGTCAGCTGTCCTCCGACGGAGACGGTTGCTATCCCGAGTCACAGGCATGAAACAGTATTCGAACTTGAACATGAAAATTGTATTATCTGATAAGTGTGTGCATCGCTGCCAATCGTACCAATGCCACGGTATTGCCCTCCACATAAGCCAACAAATGAGAGTACGCCATTGCTAGACGTCCTAGTTATGGTTCCGCATAACCTAGCCTCCTTCTTTTTGAATGTATTTTCTATATTTCTGCCTGTAGAGCAAAAGATCGCTGTCTCCTTTCCAGCTTTCCAACATCAGGCCGCCAGTGATGTCCTCAAGCTCCCTCCATAAGTCGTAAGTAATAGAGTACATGATGTTACATGGTTTGTGGTGCGGGTTGTGTGAGGTTGGTTGTCAAGCAAAAGGGGGGTTTATTAATGGCGGGACAACGTCGCTGGATGGAGAAAAAGCCTTGGGCCTCTTTACAGCTCTTCCTTGACAGTAGCATCCTGCTGGTTCTCGCTGGCAGGCTTGGCCTTGATTTCCTCAGCCTCCTTCTCACCGTCCTTGCTGGCAGCCACATCCTGAGGAGCGGCGGCGGCACCTTCATCCTTGTTCTGGGCAGTCTCACTGTTGAGACCTTCAACATCGGGATGAGGAGGAGCAACACCAGCGCCCAGGTTCTGCTCCCAGCCTTCAGCAGGCTCTTGGACTTCATTGCCCTGCTCATCAACGACGCGTGTCTTGGTTTCGTACTTGGTCTTGAACTCAACCTTGCCCTCAAGGGCCTTGACCTCTTCGGGGTCGAGGAGATTGCCGTCTTGGTCACGGTACTCGACCTTCTCCTCCTTAGCAACAACTCGGTGCTCGACCTGAGGTTGCTCGGGAGCAGGGGGAGCTCCAGAAATGACAGCCTCCTCCTGCTTCTGGGCTACAGGAGCCTCCTTCTCCGGCTCAGCATTCTTGGCGGCTGAAGTAGTGGGAACGACAGATGAGCTAACTGAGGGAATATCGCTGTACTTGTCATACTGTTGATCGTGTCAGTCAACAGTGACCATATGTTCAGGGGTTCGCACTAAAACTTACGCTATCAAAGAAGGTATTGCAGTCAAAGTCCCAGGTGTTGAAAAGCTTGACACGCTTGCAGTCGGCCTTGGTCCAGGGGCTGCCGTAGGCAAGAGGAGAGTAGAGACTGAAGACAGCGGCCGAGAGAACAAGGAATGAGACGGTGGCAATGCGGTTGACAAGAGCGGTCTCGCGAGCACCGACTCCAGGGACACGGGCAGTGGCATAGTCAAAGAGCTGGCACAGCGCAATAATAGCGAAGTACAGAGCGGGGAAATAATGGTGAAGGAAGAGCTGACGCTTCATCAGGTAGAAGGGGAAGTAGTGGAGAGCCCAGCCAAGAACCGAAGTACCAATCTCGTAGTCAAACCGCTTGAAAGTTGTGTTGGCGTAATCGTTGCAGCTGCGCTGCCAGCGGAGAACGGCAATGGCCTTGAAGACAACCCAGATGGCGATGGCAACGCTGGAAGACCACCAAATAATGGGGTTTCCAAGAAGGTAAACCTGCTTATGCTGGCGACCCCAGAAGTTGATGCCACGGCGGAGAATGGGCCACGACTCAGGACGGGAATCCCAGGCGTGAGAGTCAGTGAGACCGGCGTTGGTTCGCCACATAACCTGCTGAAGCTCCCAGAACTTGCCAAAGAAGCCAGGATTGCGATAGTTGACCTTCTCAACATCGCCCTCCAACTGAGGGTGCGAGTTACCCTCAATGTACCACAAACTATTGGGAAGAGTACCTCCACGGGCGCAAGTCACTTCCTGCTGCTCTGATGCCCAGTCAGGAAGCTTGACCTTGTGAGAGAACAGGACACAGCCAGTCATGACATGAACAAGACGGAACTTGGACTCAATGGTGCGGAGACGCTCCTTGGCGACAGCTCCTCGGGTCTTCTTCTTGACAATCTCGACGCGGAAGAAATCGTTGGCATCTCCCTCAAAACCTTCGTAACCGTAGGCAGAAACCTCGTTTTGCCAGTCCGCCTCAGTGATAGGGGCACGAACATCGTGGGAATGAAGGCGGCGATGAGTTGGGCCGTGGTAAAGACGAACGACAGTACCGTCAGTGATGTACTGAGGCTCAGGAAGGGCATCCCAGGCCTTGGTACCGTTGATAGGCTGGCCATCAATTCCAAGAGGCTGAGTCTGGTTCTCGAGAAGCCAGATGTTGTTATCGTCTTTGTGAGGATATAGAGTAATCTGCTGCTGCTTGCTACCGGTAGGGTACATGAGAGGATGAGAGTGGAGATAACCACCCTGTGTGTTGACATGGCGGATGCTGACACGGCTGCCCATCATGACATCGGCAGGAACATCCTTCATGCGCTTGTTGTTGAGAGTGGCCTGGAACTCGGAGCTCATAAAGCCATCGCCATCACCGGGGTTCTGGAGGCAGACGAAGTGGATGGCGAACATGGCCATGTAGAAAGTAAGAGGAATAATTATAAGACAGAAAACACGAGCCATGAAGTGCTTAGTGAAAAGACGCTGAATTACATTAGTCGCGAAGTCAACATTGACCATATTAACAGGTGCTTACCATGGACACGTTCTTGTTGTCACCAAGGAGGACCCAGAGCTGAAGCAGGGTGAGGGATCCAACCCAAGCGATGGTAAAGAGCCCAACCCACTTAATGCTCACGGTGATACCCAGACCAAGACCAGTGAGAACAAGCCAGAACCACCAGCTCAGCTGGAAAGCTTTGGTGGGGCCAAGCTCGTGCTGGTTAGTAAAGCAGGTAAAGGAAAGGACAGTGAATGCGGTTGCGGCGACAAGGGGCGAGTCGAGGAGGATCAGACGGGCCTGGGTAAGAAGACCGTTCTCTGCAAGCAGTCAGACATCAGGGTTCCGATTGCGCAATAAAGAAGCCGAAGATACGAACCAAAAATGATCAGACCAGCACCCATGGACGCAGTCATAGTTCGGCAGCCAACAGCCTTCAGGGTGAAGAACATGCAGGGGATCAGAAGAATACCGCAGATAGCAGGGAACATTCGCATCGCAACATAGGGAACACCAGGCTCAAGGTAGTCTTTGCCGATCTCCTTGAAGTCGAAGCTTCCATCGAAACCAGCAAGCCATCCGGTGAGAGCGATAAGCATCTTGGCCAAGGGAGGGTGAACGTCCATGAAGAACTTGCCCTTGATGTACTTTGTAGCGAAACCACCGAAGCTGTTGATAGAAACACGTAGGTTAGCTTGTTGATAAACGAGAAGGGCATTGAAGCGGCAACGGAGCTCCAATTAGCTGGGGAGACGCACTGGACCTCATCGAAGACAACGCTTGTAGGCAGGTAGATCTTGTAGACACGGACGATGGTAGCAACAACCATGAGAGCCAAAGCTACCCAGTAATCGGAGAGGGGAAGGAGGAAGACATCATTGTCCTCAACACCATCGGACTTGTAAGAGGTAGACTTGTTGTTCTTCTTGTTGGACTTGGCGGTGACAGCAGTAGTCTGCGGCTGAGGAGGAACCGCAATGGGCTGCTGTTTCTCAGTCACAGGCGTCGAAGCCTTGACCGGCGGTTGGGGACTCTTGCCCCTCGTACGAGCCATGGCAGTCGAATATCAGTATAGGAATCGAATCGAATCGATCGCAGGGGGACGTTGTGTCCAAATCGTTCGTTTGAAGTAACGAGAGTTGATGAAGAAGAGGAGTTATAACAGAAACCGGCGGAGGGTCTAGGAATACCTCATCGATGAACCGGGGTTTGTTTAAACAAAGAGAACAAGAAGAGAAATGAGAAGAGAAAAACGACCCAAAACTCAATCGCAGACCGCCGTTATGATACGAATATCAGCAACGGTAGGCGATACAAATAAGCCTGGGGGAAGAATGGATGATGGGCGATGGTTTGCAAGGAAGAAGAAATAAAAAAAAGGGAAGGGGAAGAAAGAGGGATGAAGCTTCAGGGGATAAGGCAGCTAACTAACCACCTTATGCGGACTGAGACTGCAACTGAAAAAGTAATAGGGATGGATAGACTCAACTGGTCTAGCTAATGGTTGCGGTGCGATACGAGCAGGCGCGTCCAGTGTCACCCGTTCCTTCCTCTTGATCCCACTCTCCCAAAAAAAAAGTTGTAGCTACAGTGGCCTTTTCGGCTCGTTCCTGTCCTCACCTCTGACGCGACATGTCAGCCCAGTGGAGGCTCTCCCTAACATATCGACCCTTGCAGCGAATCAAACCCGGCCCCGGCCGCGAAGATCCCCTGGCGTCCCCGCAACGCTAGCCCCAGAACAGAGCTTCAGCAGACGCCATTGGACCTGTGAATATTGACCATTGGCGATAGCTCTTGAAGGCAGCTTGACTGGTCTGGTTTCAGCTCCCGCAAACGTGCGTGTTTGACATTGATGATCGACAATGGCTTGTGACAGAGAAAGACTGAGACGTCTTTGTGTGAATCGAAATTCTTGTCAATTCCGAATCTTTTTAACTTTCTATTACAAACGGCTTCCATCTTAGTGAAGCTGATTGCAGATGGATGTACCTGTTCATTCATCGATGCCCGTGGCTACTGCAGCCACGCAGGGGCGCTTTCGGCTGTGGCTCCAGCTCCAAACAAAACGACACTAGCTGAACATCCAGGTTCCACGAACGGACAACTTTTGACCCCTTTTTTGCCCATGATCCCCAAATGGCTACGTACTACTTGAAACGCACGTTCTAGACCATGAAACTTTTTTGCTTCTGGTATGGATATCTTATCGTGTTCATTACCGCCGCGGAAGTAACCAACTGACTCGGTGTAGGGTATCTCAATTCCATCTCCCATGTGTAATACTCCATACCTACTCATAATGCACTGACTTTTGTCAACTGACAAGCTATAAGTCTCATCAAACTCGAGATCCTCCACTTCTGGAGTGTCAGCAGCTTGTTCATCTTCTTTGTCGCTTGCTGGTGCCGGCTCAAGGCTCCTAAGTGTGACTTTTGAGAGCTCCTCTGGATTGCAAATAGTCTGCCCATTGCCGAAACCCAGCGATCCAATGCGGAACGCCTTCTGGCTTTGCCAGCTCAGTCAGTGAAGCTTTTCGAGGAGATTCTCGAGTCAACCAATTGTGACCCTGCGCATCCAACACATCAGCCATGGATGCCGATATAATGGTTTGGACCTGTCCATCAACAAGTGAAAACTCCTGCAGTGCCTGCATTGCTTCACTCCACCGTGACAATGCAACCTCGAAATCCGATCTGATATGTGACAGTTTGGCCAAAATGACATAAAGCCGCAGCCTCTCATACTTGAGAAGACTGGCGCGTGATTCAATATCGACGCATATCTCTTCTGCCTCCCCATAACGCTCTTGGGCAACAAGAGCCTCTGCCAAAGCCAGCTCCAGAAGCGATTTGCCAGGTAAGGGATCAGGCCTCTCAGTTCGTCGTATTATCTCTGCACGGAGATAGCCTTCCCCAGTCACGGGCTCGTTGAGTTCTCGCAAAGCATCGGCAAGGTCGCATGTCAGGTCTCGGAGATCTTCGTCGAAAACGAGCTCACCCGGTTTCTGCGACGCTTGCTGTGCTATCTTGAGAAGCTCTAATGAGTTGCTGAAGTTACCCTGGTATCGCATGACCCTTCCTAATAACGAATATTTGCGGAAGTTGAGCACCTCTTCCAGAGGCGATGGGTCGTCGCCAAGCGGATTCCAACCTTCCAATAGCTTTTGCGCAGCGGACAGATCTGCCACCTGAATTGCATTCAGGGAGCGTTGGATGATTGCGACGCCAACTTCGCATCTTATTCGCTTATTCACAACAGCAGCCGGGTCGCTAGAAATAAAATCTTGAAGGCTACCAGTCGCTTCGTCCATGTTACCACTGAGACGGCCCAAGACTGCCTTAGTCTGTCCAATACAGAGACGAAGGTGCGTGTCTTTCAAACGACCTGCAGCCAATTCCGCTTGACCAATGGCAAAGTACTTCCACGCCATGTCTGGAAACCGGAAGGCCTCAATGAGCGTAAGCATGAAGTCGGTTCTCGTGGCTGTAGGTAACTCATCGAAATTGTCGTGGAACGCCTCGGCAACATGGTGTAGATGTGGTAAGAATGATTTGACCACGGGTTCTCTTGAGTCATGTCAGCGGTTCGAGCTCGCTGGTCGTCGATCTTGAACTCACGGAAACTCGATGTACTTCCAGGGTATGGCCCTGTATGCCACAACCAAGGCTTGCTGTCGCCAGAAAGGGAGAGCATCCGAAGCAAGACCTCGAAGGATTCGTGCAGACATATCCTCATTCAAGTGGTACGTCTCATCAGGATATTTGAGCACAGCTGCCGATTGACACAGTTCATCAAATGCTTGTGTAAGTCTTTGGGAATCTGATAGAAGGTCGACTAATTCTGAGGCCAGACCAACCCTCGTCGCATCGACAAGTTCTATTTCGCCCTGGATTGTCCATCTTTTTCGAGTGGCTGATCCCCGTGTAAAGAGGTCCAAGGGAATTTTCTCGCATGGAGAGAAGAATGAGAGTAGAACTAACAAGACGCTGGCATCCTCAGACCGGGTGGAGCTCTCGTCAAACAAAGAGTGAGAAGCAGCCTCGAGGGCAGAGTTTCTCCATGCTGTCAACTCCATCGAGAATGGTCTATCAGAAGTTCAACGCTGCATGGAGGAGAGGAGGGATTTAATTGACAGCTGTGTCAATGACGGAGAAGCTTTACACCGAGAGGAGAGCCCACTCCTGTTTTACTTTTTCCCACCCTTCGGTATTTGACCAAGCTTTGTCTTCAATGAGGCTATTGATAAGCCCCCTGAGAGATTTGACAGGTCTGGACTCGAGATAGCGGTCTTGAATGCCGAATACCGGTGGTGTGTTGAGAAATACTATACCAGCCTTGGGTTGCAGGTCGGGGAAAACGGCGAATGCTCCGTGGCGTGGGCAGCTGATAAACGTCATTTAGGGTATTGCGGGGTATCTAGATCCAATGCTAACCGATACCTTAGTCTAAGGTAGGAACAGTACGGTAGCTAGAGTCGTGGAAGTAAGGTAATCTGATGTCGCACGACAAAGACAAGTCAAGTCAAGCCAATGCTTGAGTTATCCAGTCAATCAAAGAGATAATCGTGGGCAAGATGTAAAGTGAGGGGTGGTCTGTGAGACTCAAAGCCTGCTCATTAGCCTATCCGTCGAAGAAGTTTAGTCATGAAGTACGTTTGACAAAAAGGCAGAGCTTTTTAAAACCATTCTGCAGGCTCATCCGCACTCTGGACCGTGCGACTAAGCCCAGGCATGCATACAATTCAGGGTATGGCCAATTAACACCATGAGATGAAGGACCAATAGGTGTTGGCATAGATCGCGTCGGTCGATCAAGATCAAGCTACAGAAGGTCATGTCTATGAACTCATTTTTCAAGCATATAGCACATTTTGATTAAACGGTACCTACAGAATTCATTGGATGTTGCCACATCGATAAGGGTTAAGATTCACTGTAACTTACCTATTGATAGGTATTCCGAATAGGTCAAGGTTAGCAATTAAGCACCATGAGAATAGTATACGTGACAAAAAGAATAGAAAACAAAGATGACTATCAATGAAAGAAATGAGATTTTAGCATCTCAAGGAGCGCCTCAGATTTAGTATGAGCTATCAGAACTTGTGAATAAAAGTCCAGGTTAAAATAAGGTTATCATCAAGTTGAGTGATTGCGTGTTGGTAGGTAGGTACCTAAGTCTGGACCTACCTGAATTCACCCGGAACAACAATCCTCCGACACAGCTTCGCGTCGCCAGGGTACCTCGAAATTTCCCAAGTCGCCTTCTGACTGACTAGCAGCTCCATCAATCAGCCTTTTCTTTTCCCCAGCGCGTCCTCGTCACAATGGCAGCCGTAACAACCAACGGCGATGCCGCCGCAGCCATCCTCGACGACATTAAACCTCCTGCCGGTGTTGTGCTTCCTCCTCGCGAGATTCGAAATGTTCTGGAAAAAACAGCAGGCTACGTAGCGCGCAACGGCGCCGTATTCGAAGATCGCATCCGCGACAAGGAGCGTTCCAATCCGAAATTCAGCTTTCTCAACCCCTCCGATGCCTACCATCCTTTCTACCAATGGCGACTCGATGAGGTGAAGAGTGGACGTGGAACGGCCATCGCTGCTGGTCGCGTGGGTGAGCCCGTGGCAGAACCTCCTAAGCCCCAAGGACCACCGAAGCCTGCCGATTATCAATTCTCTGCGCGAACGCCTCGCATCAACCGAAAGGATCTGGATGTGATTCAACTGTCAGCTTTATTCGTAGCGAAGAATGGTCGCCCGTTTATGACACAGCTGGCCCAGCGTGAAGCTGGCAACCCGCAGTTTGGCTTCCTCATTCCCAACCACACCCTCCACAACTTCTTCCAACATATTGTCGACCAATACACAACACTACTACGCGCGAGTGGTCTGGGAGGCGAAGGTGGAAAGCTACAGGAGGAGCGTATAAAGGAACTCGAAGCCAACATCAACGATAAGTTTCTGGTCCTCAACCGCGCCAAGCAACGAGCCGAATATGCCAAATTTGTCGAGTCCGAACGTCAAAAGAAAGAGGAGGAAGAGGTCAAGGAAAAGGAGGAATTCGCGCAGATCGACTGGGGCGACTTTGTTGTTGTTGAGACTATCACCTTCAACGATGCCGACGAGCACGCCAACCTTCCGCCCCCTACCAACCTGTCCGATCTCCAGTACGCATCCCTCGAAGACCGCAACAATGCATCCATTAGCGCCAGCCTTCGAATCGAGGAGGCCATGCCTGACGAAGATACGGCATACAACGCATACCCCAACCAGCCCGCATCCTATCCCATCGCTCCTCAACAGCCAGCCTATCAACCCGCCCAGATGCCTCCTCCCATGCAGCCGTACGCACCTGTTCCACAACAACCGCAACAACCACAGCGATCTGCTCAAGAGGAAGAAGAGGAGCGCCGTATTCAGGAGCGCGCAGAGCAGCAAGCTCGAAAACATCAGGCTGCTGCCGAAGCACGTGGTGGTGCTCCTCCGATGAAGATTAAGGAGAACTATGTTCCCCGTGCAGCGCAAAAGGCTGCTAACAGACAGGGTGCGCAAATGGCGCTGTGCCCCAACTGCAACCAGCAAATCCCGATGAACGAGCTCGAGGCTCACATGCGAAGTACGTGAATCGTTACCTAAACTAAGAGGATTGACATGCTAACCTGCTTTTAGTTGAACTCCTTGACCCTCGTTGGAAAGAACAAAAGGCTAAGGCGGATACGCGTTATGCATCCTCCAATATGTCACATGTCGATGTCGCGAATAACCTCAAGCGTCTTGCCAGCCAACGTAGCGACGTCTTTGACCCTGTTACTGGACAGGCCATTTCTGAGGACGAGCTGGCGCGCAGAAAGAAGGCTGCTATCCACAGCTATGATGGCGCCATGGATGCTAAGAGCCAAGCACAGCTGGGTCATATGCAGAATGTTAACGTCGAGGAGCAGATCCGTGCTATTCATCAGAAGTTTGCCGACAAGAAGTGAGGCGCTTGGTTGATGGGTAGACTGCGCCCGCTCGGAGACAACGAACAGACCGGTAGGCCCCTGACCCGACCATGTTGGAGGGGACTTGCGATACGGATCATGTGTAAAACTACATGTCGTGATAGGCGTTGTAGGTTCAGGCCCAAGGTGAGGCATATCTGGCGCATGGCGTTTTCATGATTATATGGACTTATACTTGTTTGATGCAGCTCAGCTTTTGCACGAGAGTTTTGGGAATATCTATTCGAGAGCGTCTGTACTGGGCTGGCTGGCTCGATTGGTTTAATGGCTGTTTAGAGAAGGACGGAAATGTGCCTCTCTTTATGTGCACGGCCCGTCTATGTCATGTTGAGAGGTAGACAGATGGTGATCATCACCCTCATGGCCAGCAAATGGGGGGGCTCGAATCAGAAGTGACCATGCCCGGGATACAACAGCTTGGATCGATCCATCACAAGGCATTATGTTTATACTGAACTTGGCCCAGTATCGTACACTGAGCTCAAGGAGCACTTGGAGCCATTACTTGAATATAAAACAATATCATTTATTTCTACCGCGATATTCAATACATACTCACGAGTACAGTGAGTGAACCAAGGCTGTCTCAAAAGGACAGTCTATTAAGTTAGCAGCCACTATTTTTATCTCTTTGTCTATCATTTATTTATTGGCTGGATATCTCCGTCCGTCTACAGTTGTGCCATGTAGGTAGTACCGTAACGCTCATGGTTACACAAAATCACCAACAATAAAACGGAGTCCGAATGACCCGAAACAGGCTTTAATGCCCGTTATTTGTTACCGATTGTATCACTGACCAAGGAATAGCGGGAAAAAGCAAGAGAGAAAAAAGGTACTTAGGAATATCCCTGTCCTAGGCCAATTCCTCAGGTACCCCGCCCTCTCTCCCCCACCTCCACTTCCATTTCCATTACCACGCCTCGAACCTCATCTCATGCGACAAGAACCTCTCATCATAATACTCTCTCTTTCTCCTTCATCTCCACCTCCGCTTTATGAGCCACCACCAAAAACTCTCTTTATACTGCTACAGCCGCCGAGCCTTACTCCTTAAGGTAGCTCTAAATATCTATAACGCCTAACAACCAAAACTCACTTCAACACCATCACAACATGGCGTCCGACCAGGACAACTCAGGTCTCGATGCGCCCGGCTCACAATTCCACCGACCAATTCTGCAATCCATGCCCGATACGCGCCAGCAGAGTTTCGACGAGATCTACGGCCCTCCCGAGAACTTCTTAGAGATTGAGGTGCGCTCTCTCCTTGCGCCATATCATATCACCAAACGCACAAGAGCAAAGCTTACAAAGCGCTATATTTAGGTCCGCAACCCAAGAACACACGGTATGGGCCGCCACATGTACACCGACTACGAGATACTTTGCCGCACAAACATTCCCGCCTTCAAGCTCCGCCAGAGCAGTGTCCGTCGCCGCTACTCCGACTTCGAGTACTTCCGCGACATCCTTGAGCGCGAGAGCGCCCGCGTTACTATCCCACCTCTGCCGGGAAAGGTCTTCACCAACCGCTTCAGCGACGACGTCATTGAGGGCCGTCGTGCGGGCCTCGAGAAGTTCCTCAAGATCGTCGTTGGCCATCCCCTGCTGCAGACGGGCAGCAAGGTCCTAGCTGCCTTTGTCCAGGGTGAGTTTGTCACTAGGTCTATCCTTGCTATCATGATATTTCGATTGACACGTTCTTAGACCCTAACTGGGATCGCAACGCTTGGTGACGCCTCCGTCTGATCTGGCCCTTTAAAGTCATGTCCTCTTCTCGCTCTCGCTCTCCATCTCCATCCTCAACCCCACGCCAACCTCGAAAACTTCGCAAGCGAAATCCGGCTCTTAACCAGCGAGACGCCCCTCTCGACAACATGCCATCCCCGTGACTACAGCAGCAAGCCAAGGAAACGAAGGAAACGAAAAAGAGAGCGGAATGGCTTTCCTCTCCACGTACATATTACGACTCTTTGTTTCATGCAGGAAAAGCAACCTCTGATCCAGTCCTTATGTCTTCAATCCGTTTCGGAAACTGACTGCTCTTTCAACTTGCATTTCAACCTAACTTTGAAGCTCCCGGGACTCAATTGTTTGACGACTCATTTTTTTTTCCACTCACAAGGGGCGTTGATGGACTGATGGGCTTCTTGTTGTATCCATATCAGCTACTCTGAATAACACCAGTCATTCATCTCATCGGACCCCAACTGTGAGAACAACAGCACACATTTAAGCACGCAAAGGCAAAGTTAGCGATGGAGTTTAACGTTCATCCATTCATTGGCTTTCTCATAGCATCTGATGGAAGATAGAGCTCTCTACCCAGAATGCGTACAAGCTTGTGATGGTACAGCTAAGGTGTGGTGATATCCTGGAAATAAGGCGCCTCTCCTATTATACATAATTTCGTACATATCCTTTATGTGAGCATGAGCATGAGCATGAGCATGAGCATAAGCATGAGTGTAGGTGTTTTGACATCCCCTTCTACTGGCTCATCCGCTCGCCAAACGCCGAAAACAAAAGACGCCTTAAACACGCCGCCTCCCCTTTTGTTAGTTTTTCGTGATTTCTCGTGCCCCAGCTCTTTCTAAAGACCTCGGGTGTTGTATAGTGATACAAGAGCGAGTAGTGTTTTCCGAAGCTTTCAAAGCTTCATAGCGACTCGCGTCGGATGGATAGTTTTACAAGATATCGAATGACAAGCGGATATTAGGTCTAACCTTGACCTATTACGCTAGTCGCTTCGTCATGAATGAGTGCGATTCTCAGTCGCCTGATGTTTTACGCAGGTGTATGGAACAATCGAAGAATACCTTCATACATGGCAAACATGATGGCGGCGCTAGGTACTGTTCGCATGAGGTGAGGAGTGAGACCACCGTAGAGACCCATGACGCCCTCTTCAAGCCAGACGAGCTTGAAACATTGGACAAGGCCGGTGTACTTGGGAAGACCGCTCTCCATAGGCGCTTGTCGTAGTCGCGTTCGTGCAACCTATTGAGATCTTGTTAGTATTCTAAAACGACCCAATATCTCATATCAATGACGTACCTCGTGGGGATAAGCGATAACAGCAGCAACCAGCTTCGCACTTCCAGCAGCAAAACCCTTCCCAGTCCAGTCAACAGTCTTGTCCCACCATGTCTGCTCACGGCCGCTGAGGACGATCTTGTTATGTCTGCGGGCCAGAGAAGCTTTCATCTGCTCGTAAAGCATCCATTGCATCGTTGACTCTACCACGCCGAGGTAACTAGCGCTCATGCCACGGTAGAGACTTCGAATGCCTTCATCCCGGATAATTTGACGTATACAGTCGTAGCTGTTGCGATACTTGCGGATCTGGGCTCCGCCAGCTGCTACATTCTTATCCAGCTGTAGACGAGTCTTGATCATCCAAATGGGGTTTGTAGCCGTTGAAGTGATGACACCGGCTGCTACACCGGCCGACAGGTGCACCCAGGGCGCTTCTACGCCGTTGTTGAGATGTTCGGATATCAGGCGCTTTCCATTGCCGTAGACGTAGAAGTTGATGGCACGGGCTGGTACAACTCCCACAGAGGTGGGGCCAAGACCCTTAAAGAGCGCTCGCCAACCCTCATTCTTATATACTGAGCCGAGAATCTGGAGGGTATCGTTGAGGTGATATAGTGCAGCTCGGGCTGGGTTAAGTCGGCCAAGGACTTGAGCTTGAGCTTCGCGCTGGACTCGTATCTGAGCCTGGTAGAAGTCGGATTGTAATCGGGTCTTGAGGACATCGAGAGGAGCTGTAACGGCAGCAGCAGTCATTCCTCCAACACTACGTATCACCATCAAGTCAGTCTCGTGGTTCCCCGCAAATTAATCTTACGACAAGTTGCCGCAAGCTAGCCAGTTCAAATCCAGCTGATGACCGAACACAGGTTTTACCTACCCGCCAGCGAACATGTGAACCCAGGATTTAGCAAAGGGCAAGGCCTTGACGTTGCCCTGAATAGGAGTGTCATCGGGGAGGATATCGCCAGTCTCCCGTGACTGAATGAGTGCCGAGTGGTCGATAGGCACATGGCTATGATGGAAAGGTTTCTCGTCGCGGCTCGACATGATGTGCGATGTGGGCTGATGATGTGACATTGTAGCAAGTAGTCGTCGATTATAAAGCAGGAGGCTCTTGATCTCCTTGGACGTTGGTTGTTCCGTGAACAGTCTTTACTCGTTCCTCGAGTTGATTCGATTCGTCGTCTAATTTGATCTTGCGCGGGAGCGTCGGCAGAGGTAGCGACCTCCAATGCAGCTTGTCGATGCGGTAGAATTAAAAGAACATGTGTGATGTAAACATGAACATGGGATAGGCAAAGGTCCAGTTGCCAGAGGTTGCTGAAGAAGAAGAATGGGCTCTGGTGATGAAAAAAAAAGATGGAGAATCTTTCCATTTCATGAATCAGCGAGTACCTAGCAGCCTGAGCAGTCGCCTCCTACCAAAAACTTTTTTTTCTATGACTGCCACTGGACGCGCCCTGACCGTCAGGCCCGTAAAGTGGCACTGGTGGGGCGGGTTTCTAAGGTACGTACCTCTTTAGAAGGATATTTCCACAGCGCCTTAAATGTGGGTCTAGAATTACAATCGATCTCAGCCAGGATGAATCCAGAAAATTGGCATATTCCATAGAAGTATCATCGACAATCATGATGAGATAGCTAGTCGCAAGCAGGGTATGGTTTTGTGTTCATTCAACTCATAATAAATTGACTTATTGACCTCTTTCCACGGCTCCCCCATCCTCGCCATCTCTCTGTGTCGACCCTCACATGTTTGTTCTTTCATGCGTAAAACGCCAAAGGAGCTATCCTTACTAGACTGCATCAGCTGGGTGAAGGATTCAACGAACCATCACCGCTCCTGTACGTACTGTTCGAGGGTATTTCCAGCGAACTCTTCAGGCCTGTGGCATTTGTTCCAGGCGCTAATGTTTCGACCGAATGGTTACTATGATCTGATCTGGCTGATTGCCCCATTCCAAAAGGAAGTCGGTGTCGTTCCGCACTTAGGTCGAATCGATGCATCGATGCGGTCGACGGCTCCATCGTGCTTGGAAGATGCCCATTGTCGCGACTGGGTGGCCTGGATCCTTCATCTGTCCCGTATGTTCCCGGCGTTCTATCCCCAGATGTCCTGCCTGCTTCCTGGCGCTCTCCAAGTCGGCTCGAATGTCCATCTTTTGGGTCCAACGTGTCAGGGCCTGGTCCACTATCCGATTGTCCATCAATATCCATCTCATCCCTGAGGCCCATGTCTCGTTTCAGCTGTCGAAACTCATCATCTGTGACTGTTTTCCAACTGCATTTAGCGTGCTTTTTAGTACACCCCGAACATGCTGTCAAATGCTTAACGCATTCAACTCGAAGTCTTCGACAACGGTCACAAGGTGGGTTGATCACATCTCCTTTACCCAGTTGGTCGGTTCTCTGCGTGATTAGGGGTCGGAAAGCTGCTTCGCGGCTGTCAATGGCAGGCTGTACCGTCGTCTCTGCTGCGTGTCCGCCATATCTTGATCCGTGCGTTTGAGAGTGGGTTGTGCTGTGAGATGGCGATGGTTGACTCAAGGTGGTCATGGGGATTCCTGTGACTGATGTTGATCGCGATGGTGGTGGTGAAGCTGAAGCTGTGAGAAACTGCTGCAACAAATCTGCATGTAAATCGTATCCAGCACCAAAGTTTGTTGTTCTCTGCGAACTGTTACTGTTGGTGCTACCGGCGGGCTGGTATCGCGATGGCGATGTGTCCTGTGTGCTCCTGCGTCGGCGGATATCTTGCTTCCTCTGTCCCAGCCGGTGATTCAGTATACGAGCTCTTGCCGCCACTTCATCGGCTTTCTTGTAAAGAATGGATGTTCTCTGTTCCAGTATATCCAAAGTTGCTAGTTCTGCGGTCTCGTCTTCCTCAAGGGGGTGATCCAGGGGAAATCGATCCAAAGCGCCAGACCATACCAGACGCCAATCATCTTCCAATATCTCAACTTGCGAGCCCTTGAGAACAAACTGACAGCATCTGGAACCATCTGGTTTTTGAACAAGGGTAAAATCCTTGGGGTTTGATCTGGCAAAACTTACCACATCAAGCCAACTAACTGGGTTGGAGAATGGCTGAAGTGGTGTCGTCTTGATTGGCCCGTCGAAAAACTTCTCAATGCCTCTCAAGAGTCGGGGGCCTGTAAGCTTGGCTCCAAGACTTGCTGCAAGACTCTCATGTCTGTCCAGAACGCCTGGTGCATGTCAGTCACAGGATTGGCCTTATAGATACAACTGAATGTCTTGGCATCCTTACTCTCATATTCGCCAATCAGACCAATTATGTCTGCAAATGTATCGGCGTCACCTTGAACGAGGCTCAAATGGGATGCATTTGATCTCGGGAGATAATGGATATAACCGGGAACGCCTTGAATGTCGACCGAGTTAGCATATCCTCCAAGCGAACAAGCTGTGCCAGCGCACCAAGACAGAAAAGCCGGATACAAAAGCAACAAGCATGTGCGTCCCTGGAGGAGTCGAGCTAAACGCTTCGTCCGGCGAGGGGGTCAAACCATGTTCAACGGCTGATGCAAGTGCCGTCTCGTCCAGTCAGTCCAGTCCCGTTTGCGCGTGCCAGCAGGCGACGACATGCATTGAAGAATGTAGGTAGGAGTGCACGACACATGCATGCATGCATGCATGTCCTGTAATGACAACTAGGTCAAGCAAGACAGACAAGACAGTCTCGTGCGTGGTGGCAGGTGCTACAAATGGAACGTCTCAGGATTTGAGGCGACACAATATGGTGCAGCGCTTGATGGCTGTTGTCATACTGGACATACCTTGCTGAAGAGATGTAGGCGCATGCTGAGCACGTCCTTGACCACCGGCATCATCGACGTCACGCTTTCGTTTTGCGGGTTCTGAGTCGGAGGTATGGCCCATGATGGGTGGTTGATGTGTGTGTAGTGTAAATGCGTTGTTGGCCAAAAGGCCGAGCCAAGAGTGATACGCAAACGTGGTTCCCCAGCGTACGTAGGTGTGTGTGTGAGAGTGAGTGAGTGATAGAGGAGGCGCTTACGTTTGTCCAAGCAACGTCCTAGCCGAGATTGAACCCTTAATTGGCCTGTTGAAGCTGGAAAATCTGTCTGGATCGCGCTGAAAAGTGGACAGAATATAGAGAGATATCAAGGGCGTGTATGTCAGAGAGATTTGACGGTGATGAGGAAACAAGAGTCAGGTGAGTGGCGAGGTCGCGAAGGGATTCAGGTGTGACAGAGGAGAGAGAAGAGGGACGAGAGGAGGAGACAACGACAGCGGTTATTGGATATTCATGGCGACAGAGTGAAGGTGAAGGTGGACTGAGTTGATGATGAATTGAGAGGATAAAGATGTCGATTTGTAGTTGTAGTATAGCGAGTCCCAGATCAGATGCAGGTAAATGGCCGCCAAGAGGAGGACAATGCTGAATGCTCCGTGGGGAGAGCTCAATTTATTCCAGCACAGAAAATCCCTCGCGCGAAATAATGCACCGAGCTACGACGGGTAAAGTTGGAGACTCTAATGGGGCGAAGAGGACGAAATTTGAAGAGGGTCAAATAATCTCTGGGCTGGGGGAAAGAGAGAGACTACAAGTAGAAGCACAAGCACAAGGAAATGCGGAAAAAGAGTCTCAAGCAAGAAGAAAGTGCCGGGGCAATGTGGGGGGAGTGAGTGCAGCAGCAAAAGCGCGGAGGAGGATGAGGCGTTGGATATCAACCAGGGTAGATACCTAGTACCTAGTACTTGGACACGGGCCCTCGTAGGTACTAGGTACTACCTTCTTACTGTACAATATATAGCAAGTGTACCTGAGGAGAGGTAAGAGAAGGATCAATTGAATTGGGTTTCGGTGGAAGGTACACCGACACCAAAATCTCAATGACAGCGCCTAAAACGGATGGCAGGCATGGAGAGAGCTTGTATTGTTTTTGGTAGTGGAGGGAGGATATGAGGCTTGCTGAGAACCTTAATAAGAGATGGAATGGAACAAGATAATACTGGAAAATCTCTTGGCTAAATAGGACCAATAACGGCAGCAGCCAATTCGAAGTGACGCTGATAGACAGACAGCCTAGATAAATGCTCTATAGAGGTGGTAAATGAATGCACTTCTGACACTGCAACCACCGCCTGTGCATACTTTCGGATAGCGGGCGAGGGGGTTCAAGATCCATCCAATACTAGTGTAGCTTGATTTCTTCTTTGGGACAGCTCATGATTGATCGGTCCTCAATGGAAGAGGCCTCCTTTCAATGGGACAAGTACATGCATAGAACGTGACTACAATTGCTATCGCATATCACTCACTGATACGCAGCTCATGGGCGCCTTGATGCATATCCTCGCGAGGAATCTTTGTATGAGGCTGTGCTGCTGCATTTCCATCACAGCTAGCTTGCACGGATGGAGGGATGCATGACAGATTACAGGCGGTAAACAAGCTCAAGCTGCGTGGATCTAGTTTCAAGTCATATGAGTGAGGTAATATCACTGGCGTTGGTATTGGGCCATCCCGTGGAGAGTGCGAGTGAATGGGATGATGCATGCTCGCCGATCTGCTACTGTAACTTGCAACGCTGATTTCCGAGGCACGCGAGCGAATTTCGTGCTCTTGTATTTCTCTCCATATCATAGTCCAATAGTACGAAGCTCGGTTTCGCGGCACTGAAAGTCGGTAAGTGACCATCACTAATCGTCAAAGCTGTACTGCATTTTGTTAGACTTGAACTTGCTTAGTTCTGAAGATCGTAGGTGATTGCGCCGTGGATAAGTGTGAGGTATAATTATCGTATTCACATGTAATAGTGTTGCTGTATTCATTCCTACCAATCATTGGCTGAATCGTAAGAGTATCTATCATGTCCCCCAAGCTCACTTCTCGCAATCCACTCTCACACCAATATCACACATGCCACTCCACAACAAGCCCAAATTCTCACGCTACATAGCCCATACCCGTACTAGCATCATTCACCCCACCAGAGCCATCACAAGTTCCAACTTCAACCCAAACCCGAAGCTCATCACCAATATCCCACCCCATCTCCCCAACCCAACCCCCCAAGATACGCCATGTCCGATAGACCCTCACATCGAGGCGGCCGCGGCCAAGGATCGCATCCCCGTGGTGGACGCGGAGGCGGTCGAGGAGGAGGTGCGGGAGGCGCGCAGCAGGAGCGCGAGAGGCCCAAGAAGGAGAACATTCTCGACTTGGGCAAGTATATGGACAAGCAGATCACTGTCAAGTTCAACGGCGGTCGCGAAGGTATTTCTAGCAGATTTGAACGTGGAGAGTTATGCAATCTAACGTCTGGCGCAGTCAAGGGCACGTTGAAGGGCTATGATGCTCTAATGAACTTGGTTCTAGATGATGTACACGAGGTTGTTCGAGGTATGACGCGCGAATATGATATATCAGCCCCCTTCACACCCTTTGTATGTTTATAGCTGACATGATTTACAGACGACGAAGGCAACGAATCGACCCGATCCCTCGGTCTCGTAGTTGTTCGAGGCACCCTCCTCGTCCTAGTCAGCCCTGTCGATGGCAGCGAAGAGATCGCCAACCCTTTTGTGCAAGCCGAGGATGACTGAAGAAGCAAACTCTATCAAGCTGGAAACGAGTATCATGATGATGGCAAAGAAAAAGCGCCTGACCTGGAGTCGGTCACCATACTTGCGGCCGTGTGAAGCCTGGATTAAACCCAAGAACCAAGCAATCCCCTTAGACCGCCATCTACTAGCACTAGCATGTCATTCTGGATTATGTGTGCATGGGCAAAGAAAACCCCCGTTATACAAATCCACTGGCTTCAATCGTGTAATCGTCACGTAAATGGCCACCCCATAGAGTCCTGTCCCGAATCAAGGCAATATATCATGTTAAAGGCAAATAAGCTACTTGTGTCTCGCTATGTCTCGACTCGCTCTGCTCCCGCCCCAACGCAAGTTTTGGTCATGCAAACAGTCCAAACATAACCAATCATGGCGCATCAATCCTGATATTGCATGTTGCTTCCAATGTCCTGATACCTGCCGAACGATATGACACAAGGCCTGGAACCCTCTGGCAATATCGAGAGCTATCAAAGACCTGACTGATCCAAGGTCACGCCCCTCAGAGTACCCAAGGCATTGGTGCGGGTTTCTCTGTAGAGGAGTGTCCTTAAAATTCGGCGGTCTTATAAAATTTAGTCCGCCATTTCTTCCCTCTCAAAACCTTTGTCGGACCAGGCTGGCTTTCCGTGTCGGGTTGAGAACTAAGGATTTCCCGGGAGTCGATTGTTGACACTTCCAGCAAGTCGTGTTTTGATTCTCCAATTTCCAGTGAGTTGTGTTCCGACTCTCGAAATGATCTTGACGGTCCATACAAGTTGTCTTCTGATTTATCCATTCTCCGCGAGCCTTCTGACACTCCATATAAGCCGGCCACTGACGCTTCCTGGATGTCATGCTTTGGTTCAAACTAAATCTAAAAGCTTCGACCTGACTTGCTTGCCTTTACAAGCTCGCCAAATGAGTTCGCCAACATCTTTTTTAGCTCTTTGTAGCTGACGAGGAAATTTGTCTGTTCGTCTCGGCTCGTAAGGCAAACCCTTTCTTCTGTTCCCATATCTAATTTGCTCATACATCGGAGCATGTGCCCCATATCCAGGACTGGGTTTCCGTTGCTGTCCACTTGATGGAAAGCGTAGTCTCGGAAGAGTTTGAGCATATAACGCTCGCCATTCTCGGACCATGTTCTGTCGCCGTCAAATTCACCGCGCTCGTTGATGGTCGCGAGCTTCATCATCAGTCTGGCAGCCCTGCCGTTTTCAACCTCCCGCATAACGTCGGCACGGATCTTGTCTAAGGCCTGGAGATTCTGGTCGAATGTCGCCGTGATACGGCCGGCTATTCCGCGAACAAATTCTTCAATGCCTTTCTGCGCTGGTGCTTGCTGAGGTGTGAGAAGCCATATGATGGTGTCTCTCAGCTCGACTGAATACACCCGAGACATCTGTTCCATAGACGAATTTAAGTTAGTAAGGTGAGTTGGCAGCGTGTTGGTTGTCAAACAGAGCAATAAGCGGCCAAATTGGATGAAGTCTTCCTGCTGAAGCTCCTGAATCGATCGATGAGCATCATACTGAACAACATCGAGGATCGCACAAGCACTGAGACGAATGCGGTTCTTGTCCGTCAATATAATCTTGCTGGGATCGATGCATCGTGCTGCCAGATTTGTCGAATGAATAGCCTGGAGCGCATTGGCAATCTGCGAGATGTAACCCCAAAGAACATTCTCGGGAATGGGCGTTTTGGCCTGGAAGCGACTGCCATGGGTAGTGCTCGGTGTTAAGTGAGCCTCAACAAGTGTCTTGGATAGGGCAAAATAATTTTGGACGAAGACAAGTGAGCTGTCCCCAAAGGCGCGGGTCGTGAATGCGTCAAGGACAGAAACGACATTGCCGTTGTGGATGCGTCGCCAATCTTTGACAAGTCTAATGGCGTTTTCGTTGGTGAGTCTATAACCTTCTAACCGCCTGAGACAATAAGTGTGGCCCGACTTGTTGGCTGTGGCTTTATAGACCCAACTTGGGTAGCCGAATGTATTGGCATTCTTTCGATGGGTTGTGTCTAGAGGAACCAAGTTGTGGTAGTTGTCAAGTTGTGGTAACTGGGAGTTGGGAAGAACTTGGCCAGTCGCTTCAAGCTTGTTGACAATCTCTATGCGTTCCTTTTCAGGCAAGAAAAAGTCGTGTGGTACGCGATGATATGGCATCAAATCCTCTCGGCGGTGCGCCTCCGGGAAGTACAAGTGGTGTTGAAGCGGCTGAACGATATTAGCGAACGCATTTTGCGCTGGGAAGTAGCTCGGTCCATGGCCACCGAGGGCTCCAGGGTCTTCAGCATAAGGATTGAACTGAGGAGTAGGAAGGCCTTGGTTCACGGCGGGTACAGTGAAAGGGTCATAGGAGATTCCGGCATCTTGGGCGGAACCGTTTGCGGCAGTAGCCTGTCTCATCAGTCAAGAGGCTCGATATTGGAACTGATGCTGTCTCACCGTGTTGTTTATGTCAAAGTTTGGGGTAAATTCGCGGATAGCTGCAGGGTTGAAGGGGCTGCTGTCGCCATCTTGGGGACCAACAGGGGTGGCCGCTTCATCAAGATCTTGTTAGAATCACAAGGAGGAGAGCATTGAGAGGGTTCGTACAGCCTAAGCCACGCGGTGTAAAAGCGGGCGCGCTCGCAGCTTGTGAGGAAAAGGTAGGTTTTTTGTTTGCAACACCAGCAGGCGTGAAAGCCGGTGATTCGACGTTAAGCGCTTTTTTGGATCTGTACTCGTTTTCGTCAGCCATCTTGCAAGGACTGGAACCGCAGCGTCCGTTGTTGGATAGCGAATATCGGTTCCTTAAGAACGGACTAAAGCATGATGAAAAGAGAGTGTGCGAATAACGAAAGGATAGGTCAGAATAGTCATGTAGTATATCCCTGGCTGATAAGCGGGAGAGTTTGTGTTTTTGGAGAAGCTCAAAAGTGAGGTTGGCAGGGCAAGTCACCAGTGACAAGGAAGTATGGGCCAGCGAATGGAGAGGTCAGGCGACATTGGGCCTTTCTAACGGCAGCTATGAAGCATCTACAGACAGCAGGAGTTGCCGTGATGTAGGTGATGTTCGGAAGCCTCTCACCAACACGTCCACCAATTCATTAAGCATGGAAAGTGACGGGGAAATGCCCCTAGCTGGGAGTGTGTAACCTATACGAACCAAGCGAAACCGGACTGGACTTGACACGGCGAGCTTTCGCATAATAGGTAGGTAGGAAAAAACAACAAAAAACCAACAACAGCATTAGGTAACCTACAAGTCTGAATTGGAGTTGTTCTTGTTCTGGTCATGGCTGAAGGCACAGCCTTGGTCTTCATATCGGCAATGGCCATAAATAAGTACGTTTCGGCATAGTGTATCTTTATTCTCTGAGAGAGCCCAGGTCAGCGTTCAGGTTGGACTTGAATTGACTTGACTTGACTTGATGGCGGAGCGTGTCGGTATCGGAACGGAAGAGTAGGGCAAACGAACCGCGTCCTTTGGGCCTCGGGGACCCGACTTGGCGTCGTAGATCGGCCGGTTGATATCGCGATGTCGCCATGGTTAGTAGTATATAGTGTTGACAATAGTACAGCCCCCTTTGCCGAGTTTACGACGTCTGGAAGAACGGTAAGTTAGTGGGCTGCTGGTGGGAAACGACGGTCTTGTATAGATAGCAATGCCCGCAGGACCCAGGCTGAATACTGACAAAAACAGCACCTACTTGACTCTGGCAAGCATTTCCCATTGTTCAATTGATCGAGGCGACTGGCCGCCCATGGAGGAACGAGACGCACGGCGGGGTTCAGTAGCTGACCGGCGTGAACGGTAGGTAGCAAAAGTGCGGGAAGCCAACAACCGTGTTAAGGCGCAGGCCGTCGCCTCTTGAAGCAAGGTCTTGCGAGGTCGGGAGGAGAGAGGTAAGGTAAGGTTAGGTATGGAGGAGTTGAACGAGTGGTTGGATAGGATAGGATAAGTGTGGATGTGGGCGGTGGGGGGCAGTTTTGGTGGAGGACAGACTTGGGTGAACGAGCCATTGTGGGCTGTCGCAAGAGTCCAGCACAGCATCGTGTTTGACGGGTAGTATCACCCCTAAGGATTTGTATGTAAATATACATATATTCCTCCCCGCGGCATGACGCTAACCTGCCTGAAAGCCAGCTCCTGGTTCCAAGAATTCAACCAATATCAATATCCCGAAGAATAGCCCACCCCCATAACGGGTTTAATCTCTCCGTGATAAGCAAGCCGTCCACTTTAGCTCTGACGCGCTTGATGCCATCATTCGTCAACCTCTCCCTAGTTCTCTTCTATTGGTATCACGTTCATGAGATTCTTTGACCATGAGATGCAAGCCCAGGGACTAACCTCTCCCGACTTTTCAAGATTCCTCGCAAGCCCATTAACACTCTTGCTCGTTCAGAATCAAAGCCCATAAAGTTTATGGGCTTAATTCCGAATCCTCGGCATTGGTTCCTCCTACACACGACGAGCGTGGGGTCACCGCAATAACCGAAACGTAGACCAAATCCAATTACCTTCTATACCACATAAGTTCCGAGTCTTCTCCGTCGCTTGCAAGTCGACTAAAAGGCAGCTTCCATCGTCATCGCACTAGAGGAGGAGAGCTGGATGATATAGATCAGCAGCATGGCTGACGGCGAAGTTGACTTGGGACAACTGTCCTCTAGTCAGCAAGAAGCCCTTAATCAATACACCCAAGTCACCAACCAAGAGATTAACGAGGCCATTCCACTTCTCCGACGCTCGGAATGGAATGTTCAGGTGAGAGACCCGCTTCTTTTGTCAATTCCAAAGGCCCTGACGATGCATTCATAGATCGCAATCGCGAAGTTCTTTGACGGCGAAACTGCAGACCCAATAGCTGCAGCACAGCAAGAAATACCCCGAGCGACAGCCCGGCATGAGAACCTACAAGAAAGCCTTTTTACTTCAGCAGCTCGTTCTTCTCGAGCTTCACCACGACAACGCACCGATCTAGCCCCAAGAATTGTACCCCAGAACCCTGTCACGAACCGAACACCATGGCTGCTGGGTCTGCTTCTTACACCGTTCAGCTTAGGATGGAGAGCTGCCTCGAATCTATTCCGAACTCTGATCTATGCGCTATCCTTCTTGCCCGCATCGATCCGACCACGAGCTGTTACGAGTAGGATATCAACTGGCTTCAGGGGCACCAATGGCCGTCGGCCTCTTATGCCTCGAGATACAGCTTCTAGGTTCAAGCGTGAATTTGAAGAAGAGTATGGAGAAAACGAACTGCCCTTCTTTGAGGGCGGTGTCGCTCAGGCGCATGACCAAGCCAAGAAGGATCTCAAGTTTATGCTTGTGGTGTTGATGTCGCCTGAGCATGACGATACTGAGTTTTTCGTCAAGGAGACTCTATTGTCACCAGAAGTGGTCGAATTTATCAAAGATCCTTCCAGCAATATTATTCTTTGGGGCGGCAACGTATTGGATTCTGAAGCATACCAGGTGGCCCAGGAGTACATCTGCACCAAGTTTCCTTTCTCGGCATTGGTTTGCCTAACACCAAAGGAGGGCAGCACCCGCATGGGAATAGTCAAGCGACTTGTTGGACCTATGCCACCAGCCACCTACCTATCAGAGCTTCGAGCAGCCATCGAGAAGTACGGTGCGGATCTTGATGGAGTACGAGCAGAGCGAACAGCTCAGGAAGTGACTAGAAATCTACGAACTGAACAAGACTCAGCCTACGAGCGATCCCTGGCTATTGACCGAGAGCGCGCACGACAGAAGAGGGAGACAGCAGCGGCCGCAGCAGAAGCAGAGAAACGCGCCCTGGAAGAAGCCGACGCAGCACAAAGACTCGAAGAGAAGCGCAAGCAATGGAAGGCATGGAGAGCTACGACTATTGTTCCTGAACCACCAACTAGCGACAAGAACGTGGTACGAGTCGCACTCAAGATGCCCGAGGAGTCGGGTATCGGCCGAATCGTGCGGCGATTTCCCCAAGACGCCTCACTGGAAGACATGTATGCCTTTGTGGAGTGCTACAGTGTTCTTCAAGAGGAGGGTACATCGGGCGGTGATAAGCCGGAAGAGTACGAGCACGAGTACAAGTTCCGAATCGCCTCGATCCTCCCCAGAATGGTGTACGAACCTAGCACAGCGGTGACAATGGGAGAGAAGATTGGGAGATCAGGAAACCTCATCGTGGAGGACATATCACTGGATTCGGAAGAAGAGTCTGACGACGAGGGCGATGACGAATACTAGGAGGCGGAGGGTGGTCAGTAGCTGGCGCCAAGAGGCGATGACCAGCAAGTTGCCTCTGTTATGGAGCCTTTGCATAGCAGTCAAGAACTGGACTGATATACATAATGAAAAACAGACACCAATTTGACAATGAAAATGTGTCATGGGGGCATATTAGGGTGACATAAAATGGTGTTGCTTATCAGATGCTTACGTACAGGTTACACCAGCCAGAGGAAAACTGCCGAGAGGATGACGAGGATTGAGAATGGATCTGCTGGACTTATACAACTTCAAGTCCTCTGCAATTTAACGGACACAGTAGGATCCCTGTTAAGTTGAAGGTGTATGCAATAGATATCTAGATGCATGGTGGTGAGATTCTTATACAAGCATGAATTGTATAAATGAACGTATGTGGTCTCAACAAGCTCAATAGCCAGATAAGAACTACCTACCTAAAGTTTCCCTGAACCTCTATAACTTTAGGTACTTTTTAGTAGATGTTAGCCTATAAGTCCACTTCGTATGGTGGTTATTTTCTGGCTCGCCTGGGTGCCTAGACCCCGGTGCGGATTCCTTCTAGTCACACATCAACACACACCATCCCTCTCATCAAAATAGGACTGCTGCGACTGGTTGGAATCGGACTGCATGCAGTCGAGGTTAGTCTGCTGTTGTTGCTCTGTTACAGTTTCTACGGGGCAGCTTTTGCTGTATTTAAGCAGGGGAGGCACCGAAAATGATTGGGAGCTGATCAATACGCCACATACCAGCCTTAAGGGGGCATAACAGTAAGGGTTGAAGGAGTATTTGCAAGCTGCATAATCAGAGATCCTTTAATCTAGGGCAATTCTCTGCTTCAAAGAAGGTACCTTTGATATCAGTACTTCTATTGACTCAGCCACTTATGGATATAAGCACTGCTCCTTCGTCTCCAAAGGGATGGAGTACATCCCCAAGATGCTGGTTGACTGCAGTCTGGGCGAGAGGCTGGATCGCACAATACCTATAATCTCATTCAGAAATGCAGAGTCTGTATTTGGAGGTTAGAGAGGCAAGCTCAATATGGCACAGTATGTAAGAGAGTTGATTGATGACCGATGAAACTTGTGATAATGTCTGGGATGGATCTGATGATGGATGAAGCGTGAGTTGATGAATCTTCGAAGAGTGCTTGATCTCTGGCGCTTATTAACTTAAATTAAAAGTATAACTTATATATATGAGCTAACCTATAAATGCCTAATACTTTTTATTTATATCAATTAGCCGCTCGCTACTAACTACCCTCTGCCTTCTAGTCTTCGTCATCGCCCTCGTCATCTGAAGGTTTATGCAACAGATACCTATGTGTAGGTATGATGTGAGATTCTTGATACATGTATGAATTATAGATGAGCCGACGTAGTCTCAACAAGCTTAATAGTTTGACACATCTTTATATTTGTTGGATGGTGTCTAGACTCTAGACACAAAAAACCACTGTAACATAGTATATCTGGGCTTCATCCTTCAACGGCTCCCACTGTGGAGTTTTAAGTAAGCGCGGATCTTGATCTTTCAACATCTTTTCCACATACAAGATACCACCATTTTTTGTCTATCTATTACATAGTATGGAAGGATATTGGAGAAAAAGTCCAGCACATTTCATGACAAAGCCCAGAGTCAAGCCAAGACGCGAATGCCAATGTCATGTGTTACGGCGGTGATAGAGAGGGGTTGATTGCGTAGGGTGCTGAGGCTGTGCAACGGCCGCCGCTTTCCCTTAGTTGATGAGGTTCAAGGTTTTTAAGTCAATGCATGAATTAATATATATCTTCTTTTTCTTCTCTCGTGTTTCGGTTTTGTCACCTACCAACCCATCGCAACTCAGTCTTTGCTTGCTCCCTTCCATTCGACATCCGACCTTGTAGAACCCTGCAAATCCCCAAGGTACCTAGCAAGCAGCCCTGAGACTGGGTGACGCACGGGGCGGTATTAGCGCACGGAGGGCGCATCACGGACCCTTAACAACTCCGAGCCTGAGTATCGACACCGACAGTAATAGAAAGGCAAGAGACGCGAATGATACAAATACGGATACAGACAAGTCAAAAGAAAGCATTGCGATAGTTTTATCACATCTTGCTTTGTCATCTTCTGCTGCAAGCTCTTCTACCTCTCTCGTCATCTCCACCATCAAAGGATCAAGACCCTGGCGACTCCCAGACAACGGCGCCAATCATTCGACGCTCGCTCCATCATCGTCAGCTCTGAGAGGCAGAAACGTACCAACTACCAACCAACATCACCGTTCACATCTGAAACCGTGATAGGTAGGTAGTGATAGTAGCATTGGATCCTCGGCGCCTTCCCGTTTCAGCCTTAATCTCCATTGATCTTTTTTCTCCCAGCTTCGCTTCACAACTCTGTAGCTTGTTTCTCATCACCAAACATCGGTCGCTACAATTCTAGGCAACTCTGTCGCCTCCTGTTTGAAGAAACACCCCCGACTACTCCATCCCGAAAGCCGCCCGGTGTGGCGCGAACCCCAACACAGCCATGAAGTCCATGAAAGGCAAGACTCTTGGTATGAGCAAGATGCTTGGTAGCATCAGGAGGAAAGCTAGCAATGTGTCAAATCGTACGTATCCTCATGCGCGCGTAGCTCCTCGAACCCCTTTAGCTTCGAGCAGCGCAAAACGAACAAGACGGATGAGATAACGCTGACAATTCACAGGAGCATCCGACGGACCCTCCGGAGCATCACCACCAGGGACGACACCCGCCGGAAGTCCCGAGGCTACAGCTCACAACAGCGTGGTAGGTCCCTGAATTGCCGCGCAATGGAATCCTGCGAACCCGCCCAATCGTCTGGCCGTCGCTGACCAGATCCTAGAAAGCATTTTGCGAGTCTGGAGGAAAATCCAAGGTAAGCATTTTCAGCAGCGGGCGGGTTCGTCCATTGCACTCCAGCTAACCCCATGCGCTTTTTCAAAACAGCAAGATGAAGTCCTCTTCCTCCCTCCTATCGTCGACGCTGCTGAATCCTCTCCGGCCGCTGCCACCGAATGCGCGCGCCTAATCCGCAAATACCTGTCCAAAGAATACTTCTCAAAGCCGTCATGGCAGTACAATGCAATCATGCTCTTGCGCATCTTGACCGATAACCCCGGCTCGACTTTTACGCGAAACCTAGACCAGAAGTTCGTCGACACTGTGCGAGGGCTCCTCAAGGCGCTTCGAGACCCCAGCGTACGCCAAATCCTTATGGAAACACTGGACGATTTCCAACACACCAAGGCGTATGATGAGAACTTAACTTTGCTCATCTCGATGTGGCAAAAGGAGAAGGAACAGGCTTACAGGAACAATGGTGTATGTCTACAAGGTTTAAATCCTGAGGCGATCTAGACTGACACGCTGTTACAGGGACCACCGCCACAGCAGATGATGCCGTCGGGCGGTTATAACACCCCTCCCCCAAACCCACACTCTCAAAACTACTTTGCAAGACATCACACGAACAAGCGCTTGCCTGACCCCATTGAGTTGGCTAGCCGGCTCGAAGAAGCCCGAACATCGGCCAAGCTCCTTGAGCAGGTTGTCATGAATACTCCTCCCGGCGAGATCCTTGACAATGAACTTATCAAGGAGTTTGCCGACCGATGCTCGAGTGCCTCACGCAGCATTCAAGGCTATATGACGTCTGAGAATCCCACTCCTGATAACGACACGATGGAGAATCTTATCGACACTAACGAGCAACTACAAACTGCGCTCAACCAGCATAAGCGAGCTGTCCTTAGTGCCAGGAAGCAATTGGGCCTTTACGAACGTACCGATTCACAGTCGCCCAGTGTGACTCCCCAGCCCCAAGCTCAGCATCAGGAGCCTCACTTTGAGACTAATGGTACCAATCATTACTCTAATAATGCATCCTCGTCGGGCTCTGGCAAGGGTAAAGAGACGCACTCTTATTCACCACCTCCTGGCCCTCCGCCCAAGGCTGGCGAGGGAAGCTCGAGCCGACCTTACGAGGAACCTGCTGAGAACCCCTTTGCAGACCCTCAACCAGGCAGTTCTTCAGCAGCTCAAGCTCCCTCCAACTCGGCGAACCAGTATTCCGAACACGAGCGCCTTGCATTCGAGCCTTTCCACCCTGGCTTCAAGCCAACAGAAAGCTATTTAGGCCGTCAAGACAGCGCCATTGGCAAGGTTCACATGCACGGCGCCGGAACTTCGACCCCATCAGCCCAGCCCCCCGTACAGCAGCGTCTCGATGAAGTCTCGGACGACGACGACATCTACGATGCGCCCAGCGGCCCACCACCAAAGAACAAAGAGCCTATATACCGGTACTAAAGGCAATGTCCAAAGATAGAGCGATGTGCATCATGGTCGCTATCCGGAAACAGGTGTCCCAGTCTACTAGATTATTGGAATGGGCTGTTTGCGTTGCTTTGACAGGAGATATCAGCGGCCCGGTATGAGTAACCCCAAGCCTGTGGGGAGACGGACGCCTTTGTTGGAAAGGTGGGACAGTGCTTTTTGGATTGACGTTATTGTGTTATCGTACATGCATGAAATAGGCTGGCGCGGCGAAAGGGCAGATTCCCATAGCGTTCTCTGTTGTGTTGTATCTATTATATTGTTAATTGCGTTAAGGCAAGGGCAGCAATACCCCTTCTCAGCCCTTTGGAAACCTCGTTCTCGGTATTATGTTCAGGTCAGTGTTTGAAGTTGAAAAAGGACTTGAATCGTTGTCTTGTTGATGGGCGAAGTGATATGTCTTTGCGACCTGTCGCTATCAAGAAGACAAAGAAACGGCAATTGTTTCAGCCCCGAAGCACCTTCGGTACTGAAAGAGTTGTGATACTCTGGAAACTCAATACCACAACATCACCGAATCCAAGCACGTACGTGGTAGGTACTGTATCCAATAGTGCCACGTTCCCCTCAACCGGTTCGGAGTTGGTTGATAGTAAGTGTGGTTACTTTCACGATGGCTGCGTGGCCCACCATCCACCAGGTCGGAGCCTTGGGATCTACTGACAGCGAAGATGGGTGTTGGACAGACAGATGAAGAGTCATGCATATCCTTTTAGGGTTCACTGCAGATGCAGGTCTCAGGTCTCGGACTCGACAGCGTGGCCAAGGCCTCCTTGTTGCTGATGAGGTAGGACAGACTGAACCGACACAGAATAGGCGTTAGACAACAGGCAGTTCATCCAATACTGGTTTGTGGTCTTGGGAAGAAACACATTGAAACGGCACGATGCAACGTTGAGTGGTTGAAACAGTTGAAAGAGCGCATCCTGAAGCACCGAATCTCAGTAGGTACCAATAGTAGAGCCCTAGGATCGCTGACTGGGAATGGCAGGATGTGGTGGTTGCCGTTCCGGACACAGCGACTAATTAGTCAATGTAACCTCAAGCTGCGTCTACCGAGCCAGTCGCATTTCACGACGACCAACCCACACAATCCATGTTCAAACTCATGTGTGATTGGCTTCCACATCTGAATCGCAGTTGGCGGATTTGCGACTTGCAGCTTGACAACGAGACAATATGTATGTATGCACCGTCTGTCACAATCGTCACCGCGTGAAGAACTGAGAAGGGCATGGCCTTCTCTTACCCTCATCAGATCATGCTGGTGATCTTTGACATGAACCAGAGGGGAATGGGCGTTGTATTGTTGGGTTGCACTGCATCAACGAGCTCCGTCGAGTCGATTATGCAGATGATGTACTAGCGGATACTCGAGAAGTATGAGACTATGAGTGAGATTAGGGCCAGCTGGGTCTTCCATTGACACTCTGTTCCACGGCTTCAGCATCCGGTTGTGGCCTGTTATGCCCCGCCTTTCGAGGAGACACAAGATGTAGGAACATAACGTTCCATGCTGTCTGTCTGTTATAGAGTTGCGGTTGAAACGTGACAGGGATGATCGGGAAGTGGGTGCACCGAAAAGCAAGCAATTCAAGATTGGCAGGGCGCAGAGAATGAAGAGTGATCGTAAATCGTCCATAGGTTGGTATTAAACAGGCAAGACCTCAGGAGATCACCAAACAAAACCAAGGATAAGATGCGACAGGTCAATTGTTGAGATGATGCTAAAATGAAGCTTCCTCGGACATTGTATTAATCGACTGGGGTTTGTTATAAGTAAACGGGAAAAGAAAGTCGTCCGGGAAAAGCAATTAATCACCTCGGGCTGTCAAAAACCCATGCTTCCCTTCCTTCCAGAACAAGAACAGACCGCAGTACAGCACAAACCTGCCCGAATCGCAAGGTACCTACAGGCAGGCACCTTGGGTAACGAAACACCCAATGGGAAGGTCTCACATGACAGCTGCCAGCAAGAAATTGTCAACCTCAAACCCACAACAACTTGCATTGCATTACATCTGATCTGATTGCAGCAGCCGGGATCCAGGGTCGTTAAGCCGCCAGCAAAGCCAAGCCATTGGGATCCATTGCCATGTCCTAAAAAGGAAATGCTTGCTTCGACATCGAATCGGCGTAGAGGCTGGAATCTACGGCCAACAAAGCCTCGAATCTTCAAGCCTCATCATCAACAACAATAACAACAAATCTTCTTGCCATGTTTCCCGTACTAGTGCATCGGCCAAGATCCCAACACATGCAAAGGAATCGATATTGACAGTCAAACAAGGGTCTCGAAAGAATGCGATTGATCGTTCAAGTTCCCTTTCTCCCCACCGAGCATTCAACACCGGCGATTGGCTCCACATAGACATGATGAGGGGCGACCGTTCCCTCCAGCTGGGTCCATTTCCCGATTCGGGGAACTCTTGCGAGAGCATTAGACGACCTTTCATGACTTTTATTTCTCCGTACCACAAGGGGATCAGCCGGGAGGCGCCCACACACACACGCACACACACGGCATAGATGTCACAGGCCATGCCATGTCATTCCATTGATCCATTCGACAGGATACCATCTCCAATTTACTGCTGAGATGAAGCTTACGCTATCTACCGGTATCTATTATGGATCGAACCGTACGCACGCACCCATACACGCATGGCTTACAGTATTGCGTACGCCTTCGTTTGTTTCTCCCGCCTTGGCTCACCTCGGCTTGACTCGACTTGACACGGGATACTCGTAGTCATCATGCCCAACTTATTTCTTAGTTCGGGCCCCCGCTCAACAGACGGCTGAAGCCGTCATCGCATGGCTATCCTGGCTTGAAGACGCTCTAGGGCGTGACGATGTATCAATTGTCTTCAAATTTTGATCAACATCCAGTCATCTCTCTCTATCATTCTCGCAGAAATGATGCCTTATATGTACTATCACACAAATATCTTCCCTGTTCTGTAACTACCTGATGCCGTTTTACACACCATGTCTCTGCTCTTTGCCCACTATTCGTCCGATCTCATTAGCTTCCACTGTTCAAAGTCATAGCAGCAACTGGCTCCGGCTCTGGCTTTGACTCCTGGACTGGTTCTGATCTGTCACCTCCCCAACTCGGACTAGAACCCTTGTTTATTCTTCGTCCACACTTTGCTTTTCTCTCTCTCTCTCTCTCCACAGGGGATCCCCGATCTTAATTGTGTCAGCGGCTCAGCCATCTCCACACATCCATTAGTTCAAGTTTGACTCTTTGGTCACTCAGTTGTCTCGAGATAGTCCGAGCTCCAACGTTTGTCTGGCCTTTTCTCTTTTTCTGTGACATGATCATCTTCTCTCCTGTCTCTCTCAATTCCGATTTGGTCAAATCTTACAGTTCTTGAACACATTGCTGGCCAATGTTCTTCGTTCACACATGACTCTCTTACTCTTGGGCAAAGCCATGTCCATACATAATTCCGCATTCCACCCCTCCTGCCTTTACTTTCACATCCCGGCAATAAACCCTGCTATGGTTCCGTCTTGCTGGAACCGCTTTGATGGTCCATCCCTCCATGTCAACCGAGGATTACCTTCGTTGATCCCCAACCCGCATGAGGCTTGCTGTCTCCCATCCTTCGTTACTTTCGCCTCAACTAGTCTAGTGTCATCAAACAAAAAGTAGAGTTTATGCCCGATATTCATTACAGGGACAGCATCTTAGCTGGTCGACTTATACATAGACGAAGCGTCGTCCCATCACTTCTTATAATTTGCAATTCCGAAACGATTTCTCTCTCGCCAAATATATTCTTTGGCCCATTTACTTGGAGCCGCGTCTCACACTTCACCATGCTCTCTATAACCGAGCTATTGGTTCCTTCACCCTCCATTACGCTATCGTACTCTGTACCACCAGCTCGGCCTTGCCTCTCACCCAGATCATCCGACACTTCTTATTGCATGGATGCTTCGCTCCAGACCCTGAGTCTATCCTTAAATCGCCTTAGCTCAGAGTTACTTGCTCTCGTGTTTGAACAGGTAAGTCATGGCATAATCCAACAATCCCAAAGATCTCCAATACTAAACGGATTGTTCAGCTTCGGGACATAGACTTGCCAACCCTCACATCTGCGCGTCTAGTCTCAAAGAGGTTCGACGCCATAGCTACACCCATCGCCTACCGATTCCTGACCCTCAACGAGTCTCTTGTCGCACCAAATGCTGAACAACAATATCCCAATGTCTTCCGGCACATCTCCCACTTCACAAACCATGTCATCATACAAAGTACCTTGGATCCAACAAGAATTAACAGCCTGTTATCCGGCATCAAGAGATTGAAGTCTGTCCGGTACTGACACCTGCCCTCAATCTCAACATTCTCTTGCTGATAAGTTTGGGCAATAGGTGGCGATATATAGATGGTGACATTCCTGCCACGGGCCTGTGGTTGCCTTCAGATCTCCGCCGCTTGCGCAATTGCAACTCGAACGATACTCAACTATACATCGACGATCTTCCCCTAAGACGAGACTATCAAGGTAATCCGCTCGATGTTTTTACAAGTTCAATTCCGCCTGAATTCTTGGCATCGTTGAAGCTTGCCAACCCAACCCCAGTTCTGTCAACACGACTCAACTCTCTAAAGCAGATACTTGTCCAATCCAAACAACTAAGGACACTGCGCTACGAAGACCGCGGCCAAGGCACATGTTTCAATTTCTCTCCTGGAGAAAACATGCCATCTATCGTCGATTTGATGCTGCGATCATACGACTGGCAACATACAGTTGAGGATGTCAGGAAACACTGGGACTTCTCCAAGATACAGTCGCTCGAATTAATTTCTGTTCCCATCTTCAACTTTCTGCGCTCGGTGTCTTTCCAGGACTTCTCCGCGTTGCATACGCTCCATGTGGAAGACTATAGCGCCCATCTATCCGATAAGAGAGAAGATGCCACGATTGGGTTGAACCTGTTGGTGAAGGATCACATCAAGGCACTCGAGGTGCTGAACATCACATGCCACACCCGGCTATTCCAAGTAGAGTCTATTGCAGCACACCGAAATTCGCTACAAGTGCTGCAGCTCAGAGACCATGTTGGGTTTTCCGAGGATGACCAAAAATGTCCAACCCTGGCACCTGCCGATCTATCCCGACTGGCTCGACAACTGAAGCTCGTTCACACGCTTGAACTTGACCTGGACACAAGACTGTGTGACCCCGCTGCTTTTCTCCGCGCCATTTGTGCTTTCCAAGCTGTGCAAACCCTCACCTTGAACGTCCAAACCATTATCCACCCCCTGGAAGAGGTGTCTCCGGGAATCGATCGCGATTATGAAGCTGCGATGCAAACCTTCCAATTGCTCATGCAGGAAAAGGAGCGCTTCGGTTCACAAACTCCTTGGAAACGCATTGTCCTCAATGTTGGAGGTTGGAAACGAGTAATGGTCCGAAGGCTGGGCGACGTATGGAGACGGAGGAACGAGATGGGTATCTACGCCGAAAGGTGCTTCGTCCTTGAGCGAGATACCAGGAACGGCAATGTCGCAGTGCGTGAGGAAGTCTGTGTGGAGAATACAAGCCGGGTAGGAAGTCCAAGCCTTTGAGGACATGTCAATGGCCACACCACCAACCTATTGATCGATCAGTGCTCTCGGCCAACGAGCTGACACTGCTATACTGCTATACTGCCATTACCATCTGGCAGTATGATCAAGTTTACCATGATAGAAATATTGCATCAGCGCTTACTTAGCAAGACGCTCGGGGAAAATAACGAGGAAATGACCTTATGATTATAAACTACTAAATATAATACATTTACTACATATATAATAGATATACTTGCCGTGCTATATTCTCCGACGGTGATTCATCGATATGATGTTTCATCTAAGCTATACAACTTGTTCTACGTGGAGGGCAAGCAGCCTCAATGTCTATCCAGTCAGCCAACTGAGACGATATAGCCAAACAACACCTTATGATCTCCAATCCGGCATGTACCAAGATATGTTCTCTTACTTCTCTGAAGATTGGACATTGTCTTGTCTCCTGTCAGCTGGAAAGAAGGCCTCGTTCTATAGCAGTGGTGAGAACATGGCAGTTCGGGTCAGTGACAAAGCAGCCAAACAACAGGGCTGCTCGGCAATATTTCTAAACATTTAAATATGACTTCATACAGCCCAGGTTCATCTCTTTTGACTACTCCATAGCTTCAGTTATGCATCTAGGATCTGCATGCTTTCCAGCAGGCTCATGGCTAGAATGTTCGACCAAGCCATTCTGAAGATCAACCTCTTTCATTGTATTTAACTTTGAAACATGACTGGTTAAACAGACTCATTCTGTATAATGGATAGGGCCAATGTTGTCGTACTGTAAAGGTGTCCTGTAGCAATCCCATGTTCACAAGAAACATGACGCGGCCATCCTTATGACCCTAAGTGTCGCCACTGAGCATAGGTCAAATACAGTTGAGTTCCAAACGTAAATGCTTAGACCGTGCTATCTACTTGAAAACAATTTGCTGTTATGAAGTCCACAACTTCGGCCCTCACAACCGATCGCGTCTTGAGCGCTATGGACGTGACAACAGCCCAACTACAAATAGATAACGCGATATCCGTCTCTTGTATTCAGCCATTATTCTACAGATAGATACTCCTACAAATATAAGAAGAAGAGGAAGAGGAAGAAGGAAATTTCTCTGCTAGCAGAATTCTTGCTGCAGGTTAGGCCAGGCTTCATCTGAATGTTTGCGATGTCCTCTATAGATTGCTGATGCATATTTGTCTCCAGGTTATCTATGGGCTACTCACTCAATTTCTAAGCCAATAAGTCTCTCACGGACTCTAGTCTCTCAACTCGTTTCCATTTTAAGGCTGCATTGGTATGCATCGTATCCAGTCCAACCACAGTGAGAGGAAGCCAAAGCCAAAGCCAAAGCCAAAGTGATAGCTCGCGGTGCCGCGGCAAACTTGAAATACACGCCCAATAATTTCATACACCTTAATTTCGGCCTTGGTGACGGCGAAATCGCAACACCGATCCATCCATCCATACCAATACTCCAGAACCAAGGTTAGTGTATCCTTGCTCCCCCTAGGGACAGACGATCCCTGTCGTTTGTTGGTTCCATCCCTTCTTACCCGCGCGGGCCTTCCCGTCCCTTCTCTTCAACCAACGAACCCCATATTGACATGTCATGATGCTTCATGGGTCTATATACCAAAAATCCCTCAACTCTGCATAGCAATCAACCCCATGGAAACAAAATAGAGTCTGACCAGTCTCTTATTGTAGAGAACAAGACCAGGAGGCCTCTTTCTCGCTCACACAGTGTGGAGTGCCCTGTCGTGTCCCCCGGGTCTCCGGCCCGGCCGCATTAGCCCCTTAAGGCGACGAGTATCGCTCAAGCGAGGCGTACCAAAGTGGAAACCAGATTGCGATCAAACATGGGCGTCATATCGAGAGAATGGCGAGGTCCAAGGTCTCGTATCAACCACCGAGGTTCTGGGCCGGCAAATGCAGGTTACAGGGCATCAAATGGTTGCCTCGAGGGCCTGCAGCAAGTTTGGCCGGCAAACGAGGGTTCAATAACAAGCCAGAAGAATCAAACAAAGAAATAGAGTCGGCTGATCAATCGAAAGGCTGTTAATGATGGTAAATAAAGAGATACTCAACAGAAAGAACCACTGTTGGTCAGCCTTGCTAACAGTAGTCAGAAGCTATTCGTCTCAACCAGAATTCGCAAACTTTACAGCGCCAGGGTCGGTATTGAACACACTGGAACCATATGAGATCTGGTAGCACTGATTGGAAGGGTAACGGACAGCTGGCATGGGTTCATGCTTATCCAAGTATTCCCTCACTTGGATCAACAGCATACAAAATTACCAAGGCTTTTGGGCCATCTTTCCCTTTACCAGGTTTAACTATAAAGGAGCAATTCGGCGAAATTCACCTATCTCTGTGGGGAATAAATCCAGCTGCCAGCTGTAGCATAGAGCCAAAGCTTTAGCTTGAGGTCGTATCATGTATAGCCATAGCTCAAAGGCAAACTCGATAGCCAAGATCAAAGTCAACACTTGTTGAATACTCTTGGTGACGAGGATAGTCGAACAGTGAGAGCACCGCTCATGATGACGAAGGAATAGGCAGTCCAGTTGCATTACTCAATGCAGAGGGCCCCCAGCCCAACTGTCTGGTTTTCCTATATCATATTTTCAGGTCTTCCCAGGATATACTCAAGCTGGAAGGGAACATGGAACACCATAATAACCGGCGCCACGCTTCATTGGGCTTCCGACTTGCGAGCTACCCATTGCTTCTTTCCCCTTTGTATGATTATGATAATCGGCCGTGGTCGAGTCGGTCTCCTGAATCGAGTTGAGGTATTGTTTATCAAACGCCCCACTGCCCCGACTGCCAAGGCCAAAACTAATTGACCCTTTGAACCAGTGTTGCGTGGGAGAGTTTCTTTCTGATCGTCATTTTTGTGTTCAATCTCTTGTTCAACAAGAGGAGTTGGACCTTGGAGTCTGCGGTTATCCCTGCAGGGACCTTGTCATGGAGTCAGCACAAATTTGGAAAACAACAAGACTGGAAATCAGGTAGTCATTCATTGTTTCGGGTCACGGTACCATCAGCCAGACGTGTTCGTCTTGGGCTACTGGTCTTGAACGAAATACATGTGATAACTTTTCGATAAGGCAACTCATTGTTTCTTGATCAAGGTGATGGATGACGAGTTTCCAAGTCGTTGGTTCGTGCCCGGAAGTAAAGGAAGCTCTCGAGCAGTTGTGCAATGCATCAAAACTGCCGGCAGAGTTGCTCAGCAAATCAGAACCAGCCCGTCCACGAAAAGATGGCAGAGGCAGGCACCTCTTTCGCCTGAGCTTTCGGGCTAGTTGATTCCCGAACTTGATGCCCCGGATATCCATAAACGACAATACGGCCGTGGCGTCAAAGTCGTTCGTTCCAGACGATACGATACTTCTCGTAACATCGGCGCGGGGCTTCGGCTCTCCATCTCGATCTCGTTACCGCCTCTTCATGTCCGCAACGTCCGCAGCTAATACGGTTCTTTTCAGCCGGATGGAGAAAGAAGAGGGGAAAGTGATGCTCAAGGCGGTAACTCCGAGTTGTCAAAGAGGGGCGAGGTTAGGTTCGGTCTCGTTACGAAGATGGAGATAGAGAGGTCAATCAATGACCGTGACCAAGAACGGATAAAGTCGTGGGGTTTTGGTTTTGGTTTTGGTTTGGTTTGGTTTTCAGCTGGTAGCTATACTTGTGCTGTGCTGTGCTGTGCTGTTGTTACCTTTTACAAGTTTTGAGGAGTTTCCTTCCCGTAGGTAGGTAAGGCCCGTCCGTCATCCCGTGACGCCCCGTCCTCCGGAAACGGGAAGTCGCACTCGAGCAACTCGGTCTTTCTTCATCATCACCGTCATCAAGCTCAAAAAGAGAAAACCCCCGGCTCGCGTGGTTCCGCCCGTTGCCCGCCCTCGGCTCTCTGCTCGCTGCCCGTTCACGGAACCTCCGAAGCCATTCCCGTACATCGGGACCCTTCTCCTCGTTTCTTCTCGGCAGCCAAAGTCATTTGCATTCCAGTCATCTTTCGACCGCTCTTTCACATTCGTTTTCGGTCAGATACTTTCTACCTAACGCACACACCCCCAGTCCCGACGAGCTGGATGGACATGACGCGATAGAGGCGATTTCCGGGTTCGCGGGCGACAAATGCAGGGAAAGAGGTTTTCTTCTTAACTCTACCTATATAGGCTTGGAAGAAGCTTAACCCGAGTTTGGCTTTTCCCAGAGTGTCGGGTATGGGCGTGTAGGTATGAAGTGATGAT
Organism: Fusarium sp. NFCCI 5145; assembly: GCA_033439405.1. Taxonomy (NCBI): domain Eukaryota; kingdom Fungi; phylum Ascomycota; class Sordariomycetes; order Hypocreales; family Nectriaceae; genus Fusarium; species Fusarium sp. NFCCI 5145. The sequence goes on from JAWDHB010000173.1 coordinate 120,091, forward strand.
CTGTCTGCCTGTCCTGTTGAGTGTTGACAGGAAAGCAAAAACACCAAGGAGAGGAAGAGTGTAGCGTAGTGTAGAGCTGCAACTGGTAGTTTCCGCTCGCTCCCTAGAATCGATCAGAAAGTCATTCCCATACCTTACCCAGCTGAAAGGCACTGAAGACATGTCAGAGATATTGCCATGTCTATTGGTATCATTCCTGTTGTTGTTGTTGTTGTTTTTTTTTTTTTGCATCATGATCTACTCTGGCTGGAGTGCCCTTGAAAAGGAGGTAGATTGATGTCTAAGACAGATTCTCGTATACCAACCAAATGCATTTCTTGTTCTCCCTCCATTCATTCATTCTTGGATGTCTCAAAAGTCGACTCGTTCCGTCGGGACGGTCCATAGCGGCTTCATCCACAGTAATCTCGTGGTTTGGCACGTATAGCTTCATCTTGTGAACCCCTTTTTCTGTCTCTGGTTGTTTTTGAGGCCACCCGCATTCCTCTGGGTGTATGTATTCCAAGAATGGACTTTTGCTTATCCACTGGTATTTGCCATGACATTTCTGATATTTTCTATTTCGTTTTATGGAAATTCGCATGTCGGCGCTTCTACTGTCTCGGTCAAATGTATTCTCTTTGATTATCACAATCCAATCCTGCGCGCACAATAAACAAATAGACTCATCATAGACTTTGAAACTCTGATAGCACTCGAGACACATCAACTTCACCAGTAGCCCATGACATTGGCAAATTACAATGTCTTGGGGGCAGTACAGCCCGAGTCAAGTCCAGGTCAGCTCAGCAAGGATATACCTACTATCCACTACTCTCTCTTACCGTTTGATCTTGACCATCTGCATAATCAATGTCAATCAACCGAGTCTCTTCTCCCCGCCCCTAGTCTCAGCTCTTAATCGTACACTACAATCACAATTATATCATCATCTGTTTCTCTTGTCTCAGATGCTGGCTAACTAACACGCCCCTTTGGTCCGCCGTTCGTCTACGGCTGTTCCCTTGGCCGAACTGGCTTGACTCATTTCCACTTTTTGCTCCCTTCTTTCCTACTCTACGCCTAAAATAAAGGCCAAGCACAGTCCAGAAAAACCTTGCCGCCTCATCGCATCACTCACTCACACGCCCCCTTAAGTTCGTGCCCTTTTGATCGCGATGTCGGTCAATAGTCCCCCTTGCTTAGAAACGGAGCTATTCTATCCCCTATCCATATGCTATGCACGCCATTTCGGCAAGCCTAGCCCTGCCCTGACCCTAACTCGCCGCCGTTGCAGTGAATGGGATAGAACAGAATACCTAGAGAGAGTGTTGTAAACCGGGTCCCTGGAATTGCGATGCACCACGACAGAAGGGATGTCATTACAACCCCTGCCTGGCTCTACCCACAATAACATGAATACCATAGACAGATGGAAATAACGCGTGTCTTCTTTTTTTCCTTCGGTTCTTGAATCTTCTTTTGGTAGCTTGGCTTGTCAAGATATCATCCAACGCTTGGGCATCATCAATTTGTTCGAGAACATGGTCGCGTTTGAGCTCAGAATAGTAGCCGCTCGGGCCATGCATTCATTACCACTGTCACGGTTATAAAATCGTCCGCTAATCTACGTTACGGCTTGTACCTGAGGCGAGAGTTTGGTCTGGCCGGGTCTGTGAGCGTAGTCAAGGATTCTAGGTGCCTGAATCTGATCTTGCACAGACTTGCAGTTGGTTGCAAGGACAGGCTCATATCACTAGTAGCAAACAGTTACATCACCAGCAGCAAACATCTTCAGAGCTAAGACCAACCGCTACTGTAAGCCATGTCATGTCATGTCTTGCTGACCACATCAGCCCAAGGTCATGTGCCTTTCCCGTCTGCGCTCCCGTTACAAGCAGAGTATACATAATCCAAGTAGGTACTGGAGGTGAGTGCTCAGGCCAACATTCATTCCACAGAAGCCCTTTTTCAAAGACTGACAGGGGCTGGCCGCACGTATGCACGGGGGCGGTGGGAATAGTTTGATGGAGGGGGAAGAACCATACTTCGGGAGTGTCTCTCTGTGATGCTCCCCCTTTGACAAGGCACACAGACGCGCATACGCACAAACACTCCCTTGGTTTTAGTGATCAGCACCACATTCATGGATGACAGACAACGATAGAAACGCCTCTTAAATTCTAGCGACCAGAGTAGAGGCTACTGTAGAGTAAGCAATGCAGTACATACAGACGGTATCAACTGCGTTAGCTACCTAACTGCCTACTCTAACTAATTCATTACCCGTATTTCAGCCAGCCATCGTCTATCCGCTACTGCAATGCACTTCACTTCACTGCATACATACCACAAGGCTGCATGCGGTTTGAGATGCCATTGGCCATCGACTCCAGACTGTTATTGTTTAGATAGTGGTCAATATCAACTCCAACCATGTATATGGATTGAGGGTTGGCCTTTTTCTTTTCTATCTCCACTCTTGAGTCTTCTACATAGCACCCCCCTCAAGTCTTCCATCACATTCTTAGCTCACCGTTTGTTCAGTAAGTCAGGCTAACTAGTATTGTACTGTACTGTAAAGAGCGGCTCTTCAGTCTGCCCCCGCCATTCCTTTCCCTCTTCTTCCCTTGATTTGATTTCAAGGTTAGTCTGCATTTGGTGATTGTCCTCTGTCCTCTCTGCTCTGTAGACAATACTGTAGGCAGGTGAAGAAAGCCAAGGTATGTAGGGTCTGTACCTGAACTGACTCGAATAATACCAAACCAACTGTGCTATAATATTAGTACCTAACCGAGGCCACTCACTACTGTAGACGCCTTTCCCGCTTCCGTGCCCTAAACTTACTGTACGGGCAATGTACATACTCTGGCTGTCCACATCGCCAAGCTATCACCATCAAATTCAAAAGTCTCGTACTGTACTCCCCAGTCCCTCCCGGCAGCTACCCATGTAAATCTCGGTGCGGTATCTGCCGCGTATCCGCCGGGACTCTTCGGGTGACACACGATTACCTCCTACCTTGCGTTGGGGTCCTCCACCTCACCCCTCTCGGCTCATACTGTACCTACTGTTCTGTTGTAAGTCACCTACCAGAGAGGCCTGTTCCCTGATCCCTTGGTTAGTTCTCAGTTGCTAATTCTTAGTGCCCAGCCCCCTGTCCCTGGTCCCTGTCTTACAGTACTTGGTCTTGGTCCCTGGTCTGGTCCCTTGGCTTGACTTGGCTTCTCATCTCATCCCATCCCCTCTCTTGCTGTTTGCGTGCATCTCCGCTTCTTGATCACCTCCTCTTCCTCAGGGTAGACAAACAATCAGCCCTTAAGCCAAGGTCTGTCTCCCCAAAGACATTAGATTCTGATTAGCTTGATTTTAGTACACTACACTACCATATCCACCCACTCTCAGCACCGTCAACCTGTTGGTTGGTTGTGTCATTAAATATCGACTTTTTTCATTGGCTCTCTTACCCTTCCTTCTCCACCTGTACTTGAGCCGTCCTGTGCCTAGGTAGGTAGCTGAGCTCACTGGTAAGGAAAACCTAACCACCAAGAACCAAGAACCAAAGCCTAGAGTTGAAGCTACACCTGAACTCCAAAAGCAACCAAATGGCTTCTTTCTGCCCACCGAGTCTCTCGTCGCTTATCACATCACGTACATAGTTCCACGCCATCGTAATCATCTCAACAATAGTTCTTTTGTATGTACATGGCCGTCGCCCTGTTGGGTTCCGGTCATTGCGATCAATACTCTTGAGTTACATAGTGGGCAAAAAAGCAACAAACGTCAACAGGAATCTTCAGAATCACCCGCATCCTTTGTTATCATCCTCCGCCTGTAGCCCTGAGCTTTGCCTTTGCCGAGTCTGTTTTGCTGTTCCGCTCGTCGGTCAACCACCTTCTCCTCAACTGCCGACAACCCTTTCAGCGTCCTCTGACCTTTCTCTTTCCTCCATTTTCCCTAAACACCTGTAAACGTAACACGAGGTCGTATCGCTACAGCCCTCGCTCTGGCTCTATCTACCCAGCCGGCAACAGTAGCGGAAGACATAACACAACCAACCCAAATGTACAAACGTAAGAAAACATCAGCATGAATAAAACAAAACCGTATGGTGCCGTGAGGCTATCCGTCTTTCCTGGAAACACATACTGACCGACCGATTAAAAAGAATACAACGACTTCGCAGTGGTTGCTTTTTCGGGCAAAATCCTTCCTCCCTCGAGAAACGAACAGCCTGTCAAGCAAGGGCAATGAAGATACATAAATCAAATTCCGCATAACAAGGAGTCCAGCAAAACAAAACATAGGAGAGCCGAACGGAGGGGGTTGTTTGTTGCCAAACTCGCGTCTTTTTCTAGATTCTGACATCTTGTCCTGTATATGTTATCGCGCTCCCCCTCCGCCTTTTGTTTTTTTCTTCTCTCAAGCCACGCACGCTCCTGTCGCTTCCCGGTCAACGAAAATGTAGGCGTGGAATCGAATCGGAAAGGGTATTAAAAACAATGCAATCGTTATCAACTCGTCGGCAGCCTTCCAGCGGAAACCGACAGACTCGTCGGCAAGCGTTGTCGTATGTAATTTCGACCCTCCCCGTTGACCTGTCCGGCAGCGTCAACTCTCGCTCCGTCATCTCGTTAGCGGCTGGCATCTCGTCGTCCACCCGGCTGACCAGGCGCAGGTCGGTTAAGCCTGTCAATCATGGTCTTATCGATATCGCTCTTGTCTACCAAGTTGCTCAGACTCATGATCGATGCATTTCCTCCTTGGGATTGCTGTCCTTGTCTAGCGGGGGTGGACGCACCACTTGACCCATTCTGGCCTGTCGGAGATCGACCACCGGGTGCAGAAGCTGCATAGCTACCAGTAGTTGCAGCTTGAGGCAAACTGCCGCTCGTTGGGTTTCGAGGGCTCTGTCTTGCACCCTGATACGGCGGATACCCAACTCCACCTGGGCTGCTGTGATTTGAGAACTCGGCCGGAGACCTTCTGCGTGGGTCTTCATCTACGGCGCTTCGTGGAGGAGGCAGTCTGTAGGCGTCATCCTGTTCCTCCGACGTCCTGCGGCGACGTCGCCCTGCAAGTTGGCTACCGTCGTCAGTTCTCGCATCGCCGTACGAGGAGAAAGATTCTGTGGGCGATTGAACAGGTGGGTAATAATTCCCTGGTGGAGGAGGGGCACTAGAATGCTGGTAAGCAGCATGAGGCGGCGGAGGCGCCGGGACGGTCCCTGGTGCCAGCGGCTGCCCGTAAGCACCGAATAGCTGAGTACCTGGTGGTACACCACCTGGAAGTGCCGAAACGGGGATAAAAGCTGTCGAGCTTGACGAAGATACGGGCTGGAAGATGCATTCTTGGTTCATGCGGGCGCAATTCTGGCACTTGCCTCCGGGAGCGCTCTGGTAGCCGCTGCAACGGATCTGTACATAGTCAGCATTTTTGAGCAACGACAGGGCATTTCTCCAGCGATGCGCGAGTCACAAACCTTTCTCTTACGGCAGTATCTGCATGCAATCGAAGTTCTTTGGCGAGGAGCTGCCTGTGTCAAAGGAGGAGCATTGCCAGGTCCAGGATACTCATATACGTTGTGGCGGTAGCCTGGGTGGCCATTTGGCGGTGGAGGTCCTGGAGGAGGCTGTCCGCGGTAGTAAGCATAGTAGGGATCCGAACCGTACGGCTCTTGCCCATATGGAGGACGGCGATCATCGTAGTAGCCACCTCTCTGATCAGGCGGAGGAGGAGGATAGGCCGAAGATCGAGGGTCAGACTGCGGCTGCAGAGGTGGGAGATACTGTTGAGGTGGACCTGGAGGAGGCTGATGGCCGGGGGGCGGGTAACCGTTGACGGCATTGGGAGATGCATATCGCGGGTCAGGATAGCCACGTCCCGGAGCTGCAGGAGGCGGACCATAGCCACGAGAGTCGTGAATAGAGGGCAAAGTGACTGATGTAGCCATGGTGGATGGAGGAGCGTCGGAAGGCCGCTGGGCGGTGTCCGGTGGTGGAGGATAATGCGACTGAGGTCGAGAGTGAGTGTCGTCTGGGCGGCTCTGCTGGGGATACTCTTTTCGGTAGCTGTCGTCGGCCATGCTATGTTGAGGCGCAAAGAGCCGCAGACGGGCAAATGCAGTCAGCGGCAATGATACCAATTGCGTGAAGTTGAATGTGCTGGAGGACGTCTCTGCGAATAAGCATTTGGTGGTGGGAATAATTCAAGACCAGGACGGAGAGGAGTGGAAATGGTCGACTAATCAATCCGAGTCGTCAAGATCCTGGCCTGTCCTTTTCTTGCTTGCCCCGTCGCGCGCGTGTGCAGATTGTCCTTGTTCTATTACAAGTCAAGTCGACGGGATGGCTGATTGCTGCAAGTCAAGAATGAGCGAGCGTATGAATGTCTCGGCGGGAGATGACAGCAGATTCCACAAGGTCTTGGAACCGCAATCCAAAGCCTGACCTAACTGACGGACGTTGTAGTTCCCGAGAGGCGGAGGAGAGTAAAAATGGTCTCTGACGTGGGCGGGAAGAGTGCGGCGGGACAGGCCGACAGTTATAGCGAGGGAGGGAATGTGATGGGAGGAACCTCCGATCCAATCTGATCCACGGCGGCGGCGTGCGTGGGAGGAACCAGGAACCACCCAACCGTAACTGGAGCCTGGGGTTTTGGGGATTGTGGATTTGCCTGAGAGGGACTTGCTTGGACTGGGATTTGAGACTTGGGACTGGGGGTGAGAAAAGGAAAAAAATAAAATAAAAGAGGGGGCACTTCTGGGCCCTATTTTTTCTCTTCCTTTCCCTTGGTCTTGGGGGTGCGGAAATAGTCAGGTGAGAGACAAAATATGTACTGTCTCCCTCCTACTGTCTCGTCTTGCTGTGCGTGTCTGCAAGAGGAGATATCCCACAGAAAGCGTGCGGATCGAGGTGATGATGAGATGTATCTGGCGCACGAGAGAATTGAAAAGAAGCTGGTTGACTTTTTTTTTTCTTTTCTTTTTTCTTTTTTCTTTTTTCGTCAGAGTGCCTGCACCAGATATTGGTCCTCTTCACTCAACATCAAGGACGTACAGAATTCCAGCCGTTGTTGTTTTTTGGTGGGTTTTTTTTTGGTTTTGTGGGAAATTTTAGGTTGGTGGAGAGAAAAGGAATTCGAATTTGGAGAGTTGAAGATATGGTAGATATGGACGGATGTTGGTGGAAAGGTCAGGTAAGATGGGAAGATGAGAGAGCTTTGGCAAGTGTTGAAGGTGAGGATAAAGGGTAGATAGATACACGGCAGCACCAGTTACAGGTACATACCTGCTAAAGTAACCCAACTGCCCTACCTAAGGTACTGTACAACTCAGAAGGTGTCTTATCCCAAGCAATTGCGGCGACAGGGAAGTGGGGAGCGACACAGCGTGCGCGCGCCATAAGTAGGGGCAGTAAGGGAGGTGTGAGTCTAACAACCGAGTCTAAGAGGGTTTGTGCGAGGGCAGGTGCAGGTGTAGTGCAGTGTAGTGCGGTACAGTTGGGACAGTGCAGGCCCGGTGGAGAAGGAAGGAAGGAAGGGAGGTTCTTAGGGTGTGGTGTAGGCAAGTGGCGGAGACCAGGACGGGAGTAATGGGACGGATGGCCCGGTGTCGTGCCGTTCCCAGGGAACCGGCCCCAGCTAGCACCAAAAAACACTTTATGGGCTCTATCGGGGGTACCTTAATACTGCAGTGAACTGCTCTTCACTTACACTGTAAGCCCCTACCTAGGGAGGTACCGTGGTCAGGTACTGTACCCGCCGCAGCCTGCCCTGACCCAGGCCAAGGCCAGTCATTATGTAGGATATGTGCATGTAGGTATCCGTATTTAGTAGTGGATGGTAGCAAACGGACAGGATGGGATTGACGAGACGCACAATCACGATCCAGACAATCCAGGCAGTCTACAGAACGGCAACCTACCTAAGATAGGTAAGATAAATTAAGTGTCTATTCTGATACAAGCCACATATTTCAGTAGTAGCTGACTACGTTTAACAAACTACCAAAAAGGCAGGCAATAGCAACTGAAAGTTAAGGAAACAAAGCTTGGAACTGGGTCCGGGGCATTTCTGGCGTTAAAGTCAAGGGCTAGAAGCCAGCCCAGCACGGGAGATGAAATGACCAGCTAGCTGAGCACGTACCAGGTTGATAGACAGACATAGCAGAATGAATTATGAATTGAGGTAGCATTAGTGACGGGTACAGTCCCAAGCAAGCCAAGGTTGGTCAACTTCTATTGTGGTATCCGCAGAGTCAAGGAAGTCAAGCAAAGACAAGCAAGGGCTACATCAGACTATCTACCTACCTATAACAATAAAAGACTATTCCTAGCCTCATGGTCATGACCGTGACCACGACTTGGTCGTACGCAGTCATCGACGCCTCGAGGAACGGACCGTAAATGATTGGCCAAGGGTGTATCGTATCGTACCGTACCGTATCGCCTTTGTTCTTCTGGGTCAGACCCCAGATTCAAGCAGATGACGCGACACAATAGAGGGCTGTTGCTCTCCTTGACATCCTCTTATTCAATAAGAAACCCTCCCAAAAGAAAAAGAGGCTTGCCGAGGGGAGCTGGAGGTTCTTGACAGTGTCCAAGGCTATCGCCTCCAGGCACTGACTGACTGACCTTGTCATCTACAGTCGCGTCTGAGGTCACGTCTTCAAACTGTCGAGTCTTTCCTGTCTGGTCCTTCAAAGGGTAGAGAAGCAAACCATACAGTAGCTGTCAACAAGAAACAAAGAAGGAAAGAAAAAGTATACATGGACGCCAGTTCGCAGTCCGTCACATCTTTGCAAAGCAAAAGCTCCCTAATAAGCGAGGGGTAGCGTAAATAAAATATGTCTAGACAGAATCAGTCTTGGGCTAGAATGTCTGCCAACTGCATTTCAACGGGTGCGGCACCTCCCTTTCTCACGTGTTTGTCCCTTTATATCGCCCACTCTGTATTGCCTGGCTAGCACGGACATACTTGAGTTCTAATCATGCCTTGCCTCAAACCCTCGCTCTTGGCAGTTGGCTCACTCGAGCTCAATGATCTCGTGCTGCCCCGTTTCCTTGTCCGGTTTTCCCACTTCATGATCTCAGCAGAGTGGTGCTGGATGGAAGGGACACAGTCATACACGTAGAGCTCGGCCTAACCTATCCAGAGTGCGTCAGAACAGATCCAAAATTGGCATCAACCCGCAAAGTCTCGGCAATTCAAGGTTTAATTCCCGTAGCTGTACGGAGTACTGTATGTGAATTGGAAGGTCAAACTGCCACAAGGTTCGTCCGCCGCCCGCCGCTTTGACGCCAACCATTCAGTCAGCACCAGTCACGAGGCCAACGAATGGTAGGTTCATGTGTCTCGAAAGAGGACACAAGCAATATACAAACGCAAGGTTAAGCGGAGAGATAACGTGAGAATATATGTAAGAATAGCAGCATCACGTCTGCGTATCGAAATAGAAGAAAGCTGCTCCTTCCTTGTGGGAAACAGGTGGAAAAGCTGAGCGAATTGAGCATCTGAAGGTGTTTGTCATAAGGTATCATTGCCAGAAGCTGTGAAATGCCATGGAGGGTTGGCTGTCAACCTTGGGGTGCGAATCCGTCCCAGCGGTATGGAAAGGGACGTGATCAGACCATGCTCTCGAATGAGCTGAGGAAAAGAGGACAGACAATAGGCATCACAGGATACGGTACGCTGCTTCTTGCTGGGTATGGACATAGACAACATGCGGATCGAATGCACGCATCTCATCATCTTACTGCGTATTGCCTGGCATGTCGAATTTGGCCACAGCCTCTACACCACCTTACGCTTAAACCAAGACTTGGCTATAGCATAATTGATGGTACCTTACAGCAGTCGAGGGGTAATTGAGCAGCCGAGGCGGCGACCCGGACGGTAGTGGATCCGATCAAGGAGGCGCCGACAAGCCCAGCTGGAGTTTGGGTCCAGCAAACTGAGCAAAGCAATGCTCCAAGCGTCTCAGCCATGTGCACCATGTATGTATGCCGCATCCCACAATGGATTACAGATGGAGTTCTCATGACTGAGCAAACGCCGGATCCGCTAAGAAGGCATGCACCAGGCCTGTAGCTGGGAGAAACAAAAGATGGAGGGTTTCAACTGAGCGTGCGTGCGTGCGTTTGTGTGTGTGTGTGTGTATATATGTGTGTGCGTGCGCCGGCAAGCTTCTTGTATGTGGACCTTTCCAACCAGGGAGGCAAACATTGTGCCAGTTGAACCAAGAAAAAAAGTGTGGTTGACAAGCTCGTGAAGGCCCGTTTGTTAAAATCGTACAGTAGTCCATAGACGTACGTAAGAGCTGGGCAGGTGGACATTGATAGCCTGGGAACGGCCGAACCTATCAGAGGTGAGATGTACCCTGGCCTCAGAAGCGACTTGCTACATATGGCATCAGCCCAGTCAAAGGCATCGTATCCAACTAAGTCAAGAATATGGGCGACTCAGGGTAAGGCACATTTGCAATAATTAGCCGTCGACTAGATCATGAAGGTCATCCGTCGAGTTGAGTTTTCAACTGAGAGGCTGTCCAATCAAAAACCGGTACAACAATACTGGGTTGTTCCTGGAAAACCGTTGTCCTCTTGTTGGAAACAGGGACAGACGAATAGGTTTGTAGATGCTGTCGGGACGTTGCACTGGGGCTAATGGTCTTGGGGTTTCTAGAGCCCTGAGCCTTGGGCCACTGCGTGGTCTGGGGTTCCGCGCTTGTTCCCGACGGCGGGTTGCAGAGGCGGCCGCAGGACACATTACCAGCGTGTGTGCCAGGCGTGCCAGATGTGTTGGGTGCGTAGCCTAGCCCTCCTCGGGGGTATATTTATGAATGATGATGCTGGCAGCTGGAAGTATGAGTGTGTGCCAACAACCCCAACCCTGGTAACAGACGTGGGACCTGGCTGCTTCTGTGCTTGCTTGGTGGATCTCGGTGCGGCGGATTCGAGTCTTGAGCGCGCGAAGACAGTGGAAATAGCCGACGCAATTAGTTAGTGTACTTTTCATGCGAATCCCTTGGTCTCATTCATGCAACTCGACCGCTTTCTCTTGCGTGCAGTGGTTTATGTATTTTCCCTTGCATTTCATTTCACTATTGTTGGCCCTTTATTTGACATGGATATCTTGTTGTTTGGTGTCAAACTCCATACAATGTTTCTGCTCCGTTCATTATCTTCAGATAGATTTTGAGGGTTCATAGCAGAGATAGCAATGCTGTCGAAGTTGGCAAGAACGCATGAGCCAACATGCCTTCAGCTCTTATCTAGAATGAGACAAAAGTTTCCTCTTAATATGTTGGGTTGCAGATTGGTGTTTTCTTAACTCGATGCTGATAAGGAATTGACACGGCTTTGTGAGGACGAAATGGGTGGGTGCATGACGACTTTCCGGGATGACGGGAGCAGGGCCAAGGTCTTGCCAACGATCGCTACCTGGGACGGTCCGGCCTGCGTTGGTGCTGGACGCTGAAACGCTGGGACCATTGTGCCAGTGAGTACGCCTCGAGCCTCTGATCCCTTCCATCCCCCATCCATTCTAGCTCCAGGGCCGATGTCGTTCATGGGTGGGTAGGTAGGTACCTACTGTTAGAGGCTCTGCCGCACAACGGCAGAGCCACAAGATGCGCAACATGGCAGTGCCTGGTGTTGGTGGACTAACATGCGGATGGGCAGAAAAGAGTACGCAGCAGGTACCTGCAACCCCATCGCAAATTCGACAAAGAACACGCCATTTTTGGCCTATCCATCTGTTCTAGTGAGTATTGATGCAGTACTAATTAGTGTACCAAGCATTGAGCTCCATCCAACCCAACTGGACCTTCCGGTCAAGTGACGTGACACTTTCGTACAGTAGCACCCGAAGAAAGGAACGACACTGCAGTGCAAATATTCATGGTACCTTATTAGATACGAAAAAAAAAAAACAGATACTTCATGCCGCCCTTCTTAGCCATCCATAAACGCGGGGTCAGTCGAAGGGAGATGGGTCATGCCGCCCGACAAGCGAAAAGCTGACACGCAGTTTTGGCAAGCATTGAGTTGCGTTTGCTCACCGCTATGTATGCCATCACAGGAGCTTTTGACAGCCAGCCAAACATGGGGTCATGCAATGCGACGGGCGTGAGGCACTGCATAAGTACATCGAGATAAATGGTTCCTCAGCAATAATCGATTTGGTTATGCGGTGAGCATCTGGATTGTGCGCCGCTTGTGATCTGATGTTGTAGTCAACTCACAACGATGAGTAGTTCAAAGTCGGGTTGATATGGGCGGGAATTGCCCACCCGCGGGTTGGTAACTTCATTCCATAATCGGTCTATTTCACATACGGCACCTTCAGTTCTTTGGTGATCTGATGCACATCATAGCAGCAATCGACTGAGCCGATCCGCTTCGCTAGCACTCACCTACGGGATGTCTGTCCTGCATCTTGATAACCCCGACAGTGGATGCAAGGTTTGCAAGGCCCAAAAACAAAAAAAGGAAAAGGTATCTTGGAGTTGAAAGCTCAGCATGACACCTTATTGAGCCGGCACTGTTGTACAGCGACTCCCTCGCGTTGGGTTATCGAAGATATCAAATCGCGGTGTACATATGCAAAAGCTACCCTGCATTGTACTAAACTGCTGGAATTGCGCATCTGTAGTAAAGTTAGGGCAGAGCCTGGCAGCACTATCTGCAAACGGAATGATGGGCCTCGATGCCACAGCTTTTGTTTGTCAACGCATGTCTTGTATGATGCATATGGCGGTAGAGCGTCCCATTGTGTCAATTCTGTTGGATCTGGAGCTACAAGCAATGAACGTCGCTTCCCATGTACCCCCACAAGGGCCCCGTCACTTGGGTGGCATCTATCCGTAAATGCACTGCGGTTCAACCCGCAACTCTCAAGATAGCGCCGGGCTTGACAACCAAACACGCTGTAAAAAACCCTGCACACGCACGAGTATCAACCAGCGGCGGTCCATCTGTTCATCCCTGCTTCATCGCTATGCCCTCGATGATTTTGGGCATTTTCTCGGGTTGGTACCCCTCTCTGACAGGGACCAGGTGAGGAGCACCCACACGACTCATGCAGGTCGACGCTCAGCTCCACGCTCACTCATCGGCGCCAGAGTTGGCTTGGAACAAGCGACCAGTCAGGCACGAGATAGCACACAGTACGGCTTTGAATAAACCCAATAGAACGGGTGCCCTGCGCTTTAGATCGGGTCATGACACACTATTTGGGGAGGAGCATTGGTATGCATGTCCGATGACCCCTCAACATTGCCCCTCGTCAGGTTCACTCCTTGTGGTCCAAGTCTGATTCTTCGTTTGTATGGTGATGCAGCCATCCACACGGCACAAGATACCTCGCCAGGTTGATTCGGGATACTTATTGGCGTGTTGGTTTGCTGTCTGTTTGGATTTGGATTTCGTGCCGGCGAGGTGGTACGGAGAAAGAAATCCTAGCGTGCTTCTGCCAAAACTTCAAGTCTTGGTACTCAGACGACGTTGCCCAGGCTAGAGGCATTTTCAGGAGTTGGACGGAGTTGGGATTGAAGCGAGGTGATTGCCTATTAACAAGGGACTTGGTGGCTCATGCCAGCCAGCGCCAATGCAAGCATACATGGATTGTTGCAGACAGATGAAGGAATGGACTACAGCTGCCTAGAGAACGGTACGCAAACTATGGTAGAATGAGGCCCCGATCGCGGAGTTGGCCGTATGGAGTTTAAAACTCAAAAGACGCAAATCTAGCAACACTGTGACGGCCGGAGGTGACAAGTTGTGGACCGAAAAGTCGAATCCTTCAACAAGACAAGCTCGTGGTTAGACTCGGCCATTGGTTGGTCACCAGACCGCACCAAATCGCTGGATGCCGGATCGTTGCGTGTCACGAACGCTGACTGTGGAGCAAGGCTCCGGTTGTCTGGAAACTGGAATAGAACCTGGGCGCTATCAACGCCGGTGCTTGTTCCAGTGACCGGCAGCGAGCCAATCATGTGTGAAACCCGTCCTTCTATCCCTAGCCACATCCAAGGCACGGGAGCGGCGGCCCTCGGGGCCCCCTTTAGCTTTGGGCAATGAAAGTCTGTTTTGAAGGGGGTGTCTTGTATTATTTGCGGAGCATCGACAAGTTGTTCCATAGCACTCATCAGCTGAAAAATCACAGCCACCGTTTCTCTGCGCCTAAAAATCAAGACATTGGCGAAAGAGAGGATCTGGGTGATTCTGAGTGCTGCGACTGCATCCTTCGCTGCAACAACCTCGTCATCAGCGTCATGTATGGTGGGATGAGCCAGTACGTCGGTTGCGTCAGATTATCAGCAGTGCTCAGTAGGCCGAGGCCCCCAAACGCCTTGGTAAAGCGCATCTGGGGATTCAATTTCGCGACAACACGAACCGATATGGCCTGAGCCGTTCACAGAAAAGGCTCCTCCCGTCCCGGCCATGTACGCCTAAGCTCTGCGCTCCCTCATTCGCCAGTTGTGCAGAGTTTGTCTAAGACCTTGTCGAACAACGCCAATTAACACTGCACGATGTTACGCTTTTGCTTGCTCTTGCAGGACGATATGCATCTTTGATGCCTGTAGGATGTTCAAGTCCACACCTTTCCGCTAGGTTGTTGGCAGAGCAAGCCTGCTTCCTTCAAAGCATGCTTAGCCGTAATTAGGTTGCTGACCGCTAAACCCTCAAGTCGGAAGCCCTCGTTAATAATGCCTCTGCCGTTCGATCAATGCCATTTCTTTTGACCGCAAGAAGCCTGCGAGGCTCTCAGTTGGCTAATCGACCGGATTACCGAGTCAATTGGCACTGGAGTACCTATGCTCATAGCCTCACCGTCTGCGGTAAAATGCAAGGGAGGGGTTTGACTATGCTCCGACCCATGACGACTGGATCCGCAAAACGAGGCGAGGTGGTTGGTTTGGGCCAAGGATAACCATCCTGCCATCCATGGCAACTTCAAGGTTAGCAGCAAATGCAAGTTTGTGATTCAATTGTCGGTAAGCAAGTGACAGGTATCGTTGCGGCATGGCTGTCAGAGTGCCTAAATTTGACGCTGTGGTGGCGGTTTTCTTTGGGGTGGACCTGGGGTGGTCTGAGCCATACGGGGCATGCGGCTTCTAGGTGCGCGTCGGGCCGCAAGGGCTGTCCCGCCCGAAGGAAGGGAAGGAAGGGTTTTGAAGGGAGACAATTTTGGTCAACCCGGCAAGCCGCGTCAAGTCTGCTTCACGTGAAAAGACTCCAGCCATGAATGGACAGGAGCTGCAGGTCAACCGTCAGTCGCCAGATGCGATGATAAAGTCAATCCCCGATCGCTGGCCCAGGCAGGGCACAAGAGACCTTGTTTAGGGGTATTAATAATGTGTCCAGGCTTGACGAATGTGCTGCAATTAAGTCGTTTCATCTTATGCCAGCGTTGATGCTCATCCTGCAGCAGACGTGGTGCGCTAGATTCAGGCGGGCATGGAATGCGTGGCCAGGTATGTAAGGATGATATTAAACCGAGACATTTGGCTGCCACATCCAGGAGCCCAGGACAACTGCGGCAAACTAGTAAAGGTGAGGACTTGTGCTCAAGGACTGCAATTGGATGGTGTTGTGCTGTTGATGTATTTGTGTGCGCATGTCTCAATCCATCTGAAGAATTGGAGTGGAGTGTTGATGAGGCCCTGGTACAGACCAGATGAGCGGAGCTGCAAATCCCTGTCAAGTGTTGTGACCTGTTGTGGGAGAGATTACAGAGTAAGCTAGCCTATCAGATCGCAGACCTCTCTATTTTCGACAGGCTGCATAATATTTGAGCTTTGTTTCTGGCACCCCTAATGAAGATACATACAGACCAAGGCATCAATCAAAGCAAACCCAATGCAACGACAGCCACCCCATGTGTCCGGGATGAGATGGTTGTCTGTAAAGACCCCGTCGTGAATGATAATCGATTAGAAAGAAAAAGACGATGTACCGGAATATCTCTGGCATCCTGATCGTCGCTCACATGATCGAGACGAGCTGCAGGGAAAGCAAGTGTCGAGGCGTTGTAACAGTAGGTATCTGGCGAACATGCATGCCTATAGGAGAAGATCAGCTCGCCGAGGTACCCAGATGCTAATGATCCTTATTGACATGTTTTGCGATGTCGCGTCAGCAATAATGAACATGGGCATTGTAGACTGACTGTACGCGGGCAGGGGTGACTAAGGCAAGAGTACGTATTTACCCCTGTCGGTACACTCTGGACTGGAGTGGTCTGCCGTTGGCTGGTCGTCACCACTGAGAAGCTCTGCTCTGTAAATGAACGTCATCACTCGCTCACCAAGATAATAGCAAAGAAGAAGAAGAAGAAGAAAATAACTGGCTGTCGGATGGAGTGGACAAAGGTGCTTCGTGAATACTTGCTAGTACTTAGGTCGATACCTTCGTAGGTACTTACTAAGACAAGTGAGGATTGCAGTGTTGCACTGACAGGGAAGTTTCATTTGGTAAGCACGTTTGATTTCGGTGGCTTTTTGGAAGCTGCCAGCCGCCCGTCATTACAAGCCACTTTAGATGGCACCTCTGGTAGCCAAGCACCAAGGTAGACATAGGTTCTTGCCTAAGGCGTCGAGGAAGGTTCACGTTACCTAATTCAAACCATCCATCCGCAGAAACTTTTCAATCAATGTGCTCTCCTTTCTCGTTCTAGCCAGACGCCTTCAATTTCTGGCAGGCGATGTAGCCTCTTGCAGTGTCTCAATTGATATTTGCTTTTGTCTTGCTTCCTTGGTTCTCATCGCAAATTACTAAGCTATCTAGCCTGGCCCCTTTCGAATCCAAGATGTTGTTGCTCTGGCGCACAGTACAAACAGCAACCAACAGCTATGTACTGCCTGGAGCGAGTCGATGGAAAACGGGCCGTGCCATTGAGTTCATGATGGCCCAATCTTGCAAGGAGTCCATATGTACAGATTACTAGTCAATAACATGCATAGATCACCCATAACGGCAATTTAATGCAGTGGAGGCGGAGCTCAAGACGAGGTACGATACTCCGATTTCGTACCAAAGTTGTCCTTCAATGGTAGACTCAAGTCTCCCCAAAGACAGGATGAGACGAGTTGGGCGCCAAGAAGTTGCGAGAAGCACCGCCCTGACAATATTACGGCGAACTGATGTGCGATCCATGCCGCTATCAATGCATGATTCACCACCAAGTAGGCTAACACCATGGATAGGACCAATGCTGACAGGGCCTGCGAAACAGTCGATCAATGGAAAGACACCCAAAGGCGAGAGCCAACAGACCAAACATTTGCTCAGTGCAGGATGCAAGCAACAAAATTCGTGCCCTACTTGATGCTGGAGTTATACCCAATGATCCATCGGCAGCCAAAAGCAATACAGCCAGTTCTGGTCACATCACACCGACAATCTTTATTTTCCACACTGTCAAATCATCTGCGCCGCAATACTGTTCGCTCTGTCCCAAATCCTTGGGGCTGGCGTCAGGATTGACACTGAGGCTTGCAGTACAGTACTGTATAGTATAAGCTGACGCCACGCTCGCTTGTCACAATCTCGACTCCATCCCAAGGGTCCACCACGGCTGGCCTGGCTGCAAGGCCCGGTCCGCCAATCGCACACGTCGGTCTACAATCACGTGAGCTGGAGCTCATGCGGAAGATCCTTGCGAGCTCGGGTAGGCTGCATGTCTCCCGCAATCAGTCCCAGTTTTCCTCGGGCGCCGTGGCTTTAATGGTCGGGCCGCCATACCCTAATGAGACAGGCGAGGCTACCGTCTCAAGGACGTGATTGATTGTCGACTTGCGACTTGCGACATCGCAATGGAGGGGGAGCCCAGGGGTGTGCCAAGAGAAATTGAGCCGTCACAATTCTTTTTTTACTGGCGTGGCAGCGTCCCAAATGTCTGGCTCTCCGGGCCGCCAAGAAGAAGAAAAAATACACTGGATGCAACAGGAATCCTGGACCCGTCTGGAGAAAAACAAAAATGAGTGCAAGGATAGACGGCTGCAGCTGCATCCATCCATCAAAGCCTGCCACGTCGCAATTTCACGGCGCGGCACGGTCGCTGGTCACTTCGCGCCATCCCGGGGCTGCATGTCATCCTGCGCCGTCAACACTTGGGTACAGCAATTACAGTGCGAATTCTGGAACAGGGGCACAGGAACCGATCCCTTTTCCAATATTGGAAGAGAAGCCGCCGTCAGTCAACCAGCCCTTGTCTTCAACAGCGATCTCCTCGTCGGCAAAGAAGCACGCCAGTTGTTGCCGTGTACCAGTGCGGTTTTTGTGTGCACCTCAATCTGATACCCGCAAACCAAAAGAACTGAAAGAAATATGTTTTGGGATCTGTTTGGTGCCTAACCTGCACGCACTTGTTTGACGTGACACTGGCCTCAAGATACAGCACTTCAAAGCAAGTGATGCTATCTGTCCATGGACTCTCGCACCACGAGACCTCGCCTGCATGCACGGCGACCTGCAGGCTGAAGAATGCGCGTTGGTTTGGCCTGGAGTATCATTGTACGATGAGACGGGAACGGGGTCCCCTGCGAGAAAACACGCCCCCGATCATTCCTGCTCTGCTCCTGTTTGATGATGAATGCACCTTGCATTTTTTTCTTCTTCTTCTTTTCTGCAATGTATTTTGTCTTGGTCTCGATCCAGCGACCCTTCGTTTGACGCTGGTTCAGCCAGCCCGACCGTAATTTCATCCGCACCGAGCGGGTCTTGTAGACTCTCGACGGCGGGACTAGAGTTGCCGGCAACCAGCAAGCGCATGGACAGAAATTAGCCTCGACCGCCGTTACGGAAGACCCTCTGCCGAATTTTGAGGTGCCGTGAATCCCGGCACACGGCGGAAGATAGTTTGGTGACGAGATGTCAAGTCCCGATACCAGAAAATTGAAAATTTCCCCGGCGGTCAGGCGGTGAGGTGGACGATCTGGTTCCGGAGCCATGTATGCATCCAGCCGACATTGGCTTCTATTTTATCTGCACAGATCATCGTTTCTATTCGCTTGGGTTGTGAAGGGCTCGTATCCCAGTCTGGGGGGCGGGCGAACCAGCCTCGCCAAATTATCGGCGTACTCATGCAAACAGCAAGCCTAAAAAAGAACTGCCGGCCAGGCCAGGCCAGGCCAGGGACAGACCGAGACAGCAGGTAGCATGCACATCGTCTTCCTTGGAATGACCTATCTACTGCAGCATCCAAGATGTATCTACGTTACCGCTTCGAACAAAGGAGCTGCTGCGGGATTGTATCATCCCTTGCAGGCTCAGCGATCAGCGTTGGCGAGGTGAAACCCCGCCCTTTCTTCTTTTTGGGCTTTATGCATATCAAGGCTCACAAGGCGGGATGCCATCTCGTACCACTTATTGATTAGGCGGCTGCATGGCCCTGGGCACTGCGACACCTGGGACCTTGTTTTGTGCAAAGCTGGAGCATTAGGAATGGCATTAGGATGGGAAAGCCTGTGGTTAACATGGAGGTTTCTTGGTTACAATACGACTGTGACTGACAGTCATGGACTTCTACGCGTAAGTTCCGTTCCATACTAACTACCACCAGTACATCGCACCCCTCACGGTTGGCGGACCGGTGCGCTCGTGCAGCCGCAGGATCACCCGCAATCCGATCCTCGTTTGGCCAAATGTTGTACTGTACCGTACCCAGTCCTCATCGAGTACGACGTGTCCGAGGCGGCCACGTTTGTTGTCAAGGCTGCTGCAGTGTCCTACAATGGACGGAGAGATGAATGGCTGTTGTACAACTCAATCCAACAAGTTGAGGACAACATGTTTCACCAACCACCAGGTGCACCATCATTACTGTACAATGCGGTTCCTAATGATGAATGGGCCAGATGGGTCTTGGGTTCTAGAAGACGAAAAACACAGCTACGCTGTCTACTGTACTCGTCATGAGCTAAACTGTAATACCGACATCAGAACAGTCTTCAACCAAGTGCGGGGTCTTTCATGGCGGAGATATCCTCAGAAACTCTGCGATCGTATGTCTGCGACACGAGATTAACTGTCCGAAAAGTCCCCGCTGCAGCTTCTATAAAACAACCAAACTGAGCAGTCGACAGAGGTTTGTTCAACACTGCATCATCCAAATCCGACGCTTTGTGAAACCGCACTCTGGCTCTCGACAGGCACCCGTTTGTTTTATGCGACGATACTTGCTTGTCCTCTTGTACAACTTGTTCGCTGTTTCACTTGGCATAGGCCCCGACCTTGCGACCATGGCCGACGTTGTATCCGAAAACCAGGCTTATTTTGGGTACGTATAACGAATGTCTTTTTAAGTCTCAGATCCTTCATCATCATATGCAAATTTCATTGTACGCCCTTGCTTTGTTGGCGGTCGTTTGTTATGGATGGATGCTCCGCACTAGCAGCTCATGTTGCGGCATGCTATGCTGTGCTACACAGCCCAGTCAAGTCCATCGCTAATGTGGTGCAATCACAGCAAGATCGCCAGTGAGTACGACCAACGCAATGCGGATGCGATCGTGCAGTTGGAGCGCGGTATTCAGGAGAGGATCCCATTCATTGGCGTCAAACAAGGTGCCAGACTGCTAGACTATGCCTGTGGTACTGGTATGCTTTCAAGGGCAAGTGGTTTTCTTCCTTCGGGAGATAGCATGCGAGAAGGCTGGATTAAGGCTGATGCGTTACAGGCGTTAGCACAACATACAAGTGAGGCTATCGGCGTTGACCTCTCTGAAGACATGGTTCGGGTGTATAACGCCCAAGCTCAAAGTCAAGTTAGTATCGCCCATGCTGCATGAGCTGCGAGGATGTTGTCGCCGCGCATTTGAGCCCTCAGGTTTTTCCAAATATCCTAACAATATGTAGGGTTCCTCCAGACGAGCTTATCAAGGCAACCTGGCTGACCCTGAGGATCCCTCCCCTGCGGCCTTTGCAGATGCAAAGTTCTTTGATTTCGGCGTTGCAGGCGTAGGACTCGGATTCCACCACTTTGACAAGCCTGGCTTGGCTTCAAAGAAACTGGCTGAGCGCCTGAGCCCTGGCGGTGTACTGTTTATCATTGACTTTGTCGCTCACAAGATAGACTCCGAGTATGCTGCCTCGCGTGGTATTACACATCATGGGTTTACCGAGGAGGATATCAAGAAGATGTTTGAAGACGCTGGGCTGACAAACTTTGCTTATCAAGAGTTTCCGAAACCTATTACCTTCAATGACCCCGAAGGAAGGCATGGGCATGGGCATGGTCGTGGCCACGGTCACAGCCACAGTCATGAGCATGAGCACAACAATGACAAACACGAACTTGGTGATGGACGTGGCCATGGAAATGGAGAGAAAAGCGGCTGCATGACCAAGAGGTTGTTCATTGCCAGAGCGTCAAAGCTTTGAAGGAGTGTGTGTGTCCCTAGATCTGCACGGCACCTTCAGTCAAATGTCGCCATCCCTAAAGCTCAACTCCCCTCGATGTCCACTCGGTCAAATAGACTTAGATTATATAGACCCATCAAAGAATCGCCCTATATGTCTATGTGCAAGCTGCCTTGTCCATTTGGAAACCTGTCTCATACAACTATGTGGTCGAAATTACTTGACAGTCATCTCTCAAAGTCAAAGTCTGGCTGCTGTCCAGGGTAATCAGCTCTCCAGGTACTCGCAACTCATCATCTACTTGGTACTGGAATGAATATCTATACTCAATCTCACATTCCAAGCCCAATTGCAGACCAGAAACAGCCCATCCGATCCAGCGACTCGGTCATGCTTTGGTAACGCAGAAACAGCCGTTCGTGTCCAGAAGCTACTACTAGTCCGGCGAGTAAGTCCTTCGCCCTAGCAACAGCGTCGATATCCGCATAACCTCCCTCCCTCCCAAGCTTCTCCTCACACCCTGACTTATTCTCATCTGGAACGTCCCGTCCCGCCCTTGCGGTCAACGAAAACTTTGCCCAGAGGGGTGCGATCTGCAAAATCCATTCAGCTGGCATGAGCCAAGCCACCTTTTTGTCAAGGGATGAAGTGAATTACGCTTGGCACATTAGTCGATGGAGTTGAAGTAGGTAGGCTATGAGAAATTAGAAATGACGTCCCAAGAGAAGGGAGGCAATAAATTGGTTTTCCGGAGCGGCGCGATCCCGTGTCTAGGCGGTGTGAAAGGGATATCTATCATGTGAGCTCCGCTCAGTTCAGCCTCATCCGCGCTTCCAGAACTCTCATAGCAAGGGCTTTTCGAGTCATGCGACGAGGCTTTGTGCCATTTGAGGCCCTTCTTACACCCCCATGTTTTTGAAGGGCATTTGGCTTAATTTGTAAATAAGGGTGAAACACACTTGATTGTTGACGCTGGTGCCACCGAACGAGAAGAGGCCTGGTCATTTGCCAAAAGCGCCAGTTTAAACACAACAGATACGTATCGATGTCATAATGCCTGGCTGGCGTTGTCTGTGCGAGCTCAGCTTCGATCATTGAAACGTCAGTTGGTCGTGCAGTGACTGATGCAATATCATAATGGGGGTCTGATCGTTGGGAGATTATGAATTACCATCTCTGGACTAGGGGGGACTTGGCTCAGCTGGTGGTGCGATCTTGGAACATATTCCTTAATAATCAATTCTATACTCTAAGAAGTCGGTGCACTCTGTAAGTGTCTGAGAGGCTCGGTGTAGAATGCTGGTTAATCTTGACCGTCGAGCTCAACGACAAAAGCACCACCAAGTAAAAGAGCCGGTTCTTCGATTCTATGGTGTTCATAGCTTGGATAGTGTCAATTAAGTTGATGCATAGAAATTAAGAAAACTCTGTTGACTAACCTGAGGGTTCCAACACCGCCGGCTTCTAATAAGAATGTAGGGCCTTCTCGCAAAGCGTATCCAGCCCATCTCATCGCAAAAGCACGCAGGATGTGTCCATGAGCAACAAGTAAAACGTCACCACATTGGTCGCTTCCCTTATCAATGGCTGGCTTATGCCATTTCTCACGAATCTCCTCTATCAATTGGTCAAGTCTTCTTGTGACATCGTGAGGGGCCCTATCGAGAATGTTAGATGAAGCGATTGGGCTGATGAGGATGTTCTAGTATAGGGTAAGCAGGGTTGGCTGAGCACTCACTCTCCGCCCGGACACCCATCCTTCCAGATATCCCAGGATCCTTTGAGTCCCTGTTCGGCTCTGATTTTGCGGATTTCAGGTGTTGTGATTCCCTCGTAGTCACCGTAATCCCACTCCCGGATGTAGTCTGTGACCTCAACCTCGGCTTCGCATTGAAGGCCATTACCATCAGGAGCGCCATGTGGTGTCCAGGGAAGGGGTCGGTTTAGCCCAAGGTTGAGAAGTTCAAATGTACGTTGGGCACGCTTTCGAGGTGAAACGTAGCTGAATAGCATGTTAGCTTTCTTCAATATCACACAATGACAATGACGATAGAAAATGAGGCGACAAGATGTGAATATAGAATGCGGTGCATTTTCCCCCCTGGGGAATTGGTCGAGAAAGAACCTTGCTGAAGAGATTCCTTAATGCTCGAGTCTTGAGGAACTTTGGCATTCATCCTCTGTTGACGCATACTCACATATGGGCAATCTTCTTGGGAGCAATGAGGCGATCAGGCCCTACGAGAGCCTTTCCTGTTGCCCTGACACGCTTCTCACCGTTGGAAGTGAGAGGAATATCAGTTAGACCAGTATGGCGACCATTGAGTGACCATTCTGTCTCGCCGTGCCGGATAAGGAAAACACGTGGGGTCGACATGTTGAAGCTATCTCTCTCTGCCTTGGGAGTGTTTCGGGATTCACTTGAATCTAAACAATTGCCAGAAGCTGAGACCAAATTGTATCAGAGTTTTGAAAACCTTAATAATCAGGTGTTAGCCAAGTTTTTCGAATGGTCAGTAGGAAGATGATATGATGCGACTGTGGCCTGGTGATGGCGGGGTTAAACGAACCACGCTGGAGTCTTGAAAGATGACGCGGAAGAAATGGAAGCGACGGCTATTATCCCTTTCGCGAGAGTGAGTGTTTTGAAGAAAATATTTATCTTAAAAGGAAAAATCACCGTAAAGCGAGAAGAGAAAGGGGAAATAGATTAAGTACCTGGGTAGGTAGTAGGTAAGTATCTACTATCTTGAAATTTGATATGGTGTTGGAATGAATGGATGGATTACGTTTTGGTGACAAACCCCGCTGTTCATCAGTCAGGAACGACCAGGAGGGGCACCTTTCCGTGGCCTCCATTGACCTTCTTTCAACGCAAACATGGGCCTAGAATCGGAAGGAACCCACAGGACAGACTCCCAGGGTCTTTCTTACAGGATAAATGCCATGGATCATTATTATCCGGCGACGGCTTTTGCCGCTTATTTATGCTGGCCGAGACTGTGCCTGTGCCTGTTCCTCTGTTCTTGTATCAAGAGAAAAGAAAAGAGCAATTGAAACAGTGTAACACGTCGATTTCAGACTCAAAATGCCTTGTTAACCAATCATAGAAAAACAAATAAACAGTGATGATCTTATTGTCGTCAGGCAAATGCCACAATCTGTGATTCGTGATTCTCAATTATAATAATCCATTGCAGTTGCTTCTTCCTTTGACTTTCATCCAACCTTCTTTGTATGCCCATTGAGACCAGACCTTACCTGTATAAAATTCAAATTGACTAGCTCCCTATCATGTCACCATCTCATAAAATTACCAATTCTTACCAATGTTTACTTTCTCCCGCCTGCCGTTAGGTTAGCTGTGACATCAGCGATACCTCCATCACCCCACGATGCCCCTCATCCCCACTGCCGTCTCAGCTGCGGCCTGCTTACTAAGGGACATCACTGCCACACCACGACCGCTAAAGATCCACTCGGCGACCAACCTCCGCGACGCCGATAATTCTTCCTCCGTGATCCGGCACCGATCCGCATCCGCCTCCGACTCTCTGGAGGATCCGCCCCTGTCGATTTCCCCGATTGAACTCGAGTCTCTCCATCCCAGACCGAGCCCTTCGTCTCCTTCTTCATCAGTCCCGTCACGACCAACACTCAAGGCTGCGGATTCGACTTCGACGAGTTCAACATATTCCGCCTACCAGCTGTCGCCTCAACAGCGTGAAAAGCTCTCGGAGCAGATTTGGAAGGGCTACTGGTGATAAATACAACCGATTGAACGAGGAGACGCTATATAATGGCGATATACCAGTGGACAAGGCAGGAAAAGTTCAAGCGTGGTGTTTGGGCTGTTGCTTTTGCAGCATGCATTTTCGCCGGCACCATCACAGGCGCACAATTGAAGACGGATAACGAGAAGAAAGAGGTAATACGCCAACCATGCATACCAGTTTAAGAACTTCCCTTGACCATTGAGATAGGCCATCCAAGAATTCCGGGCAACATCTCCCAACGAGCAGATAACTGCTCTCCTATCTCAACGGCAATCTTTGGTATCACAAAAGGCTGTCCTCCAGAGGAAAATGGATGCTTTCGAGCTCCGCGTCAAGGAACGCGAAGCTGAAAAGGCGAGAAAAGAGGACAGTTAATCATAGCGGCAAGAGTGTGGGGATTGATGCTGTTGTACTATCACGTTGTAACTTTTAGGAGCATTGCATTATATATAAAGGACAGGCGTTGAAGGCGGGCATAAAAAGTGATTCAACAGGCAGGGAGATCTGTCTAACCGGTGGTATGAAGAGTCTTGAAGGTGCTTGATTGAATGGAGAATCCGTCGATAGAAATCACCGTAAATTAACGTTTTATTCATTGGGTTGCTTGTCATGCTTTCCTCCCTACGCCTGACCGACCTTGCCTTGCCTTGCCATGCTCCTGTCCACATTGATTCATCAAGTCATCTTGCACCCATACTCAGGTAGCAATACACGTCTAGTATAGTTCCATTTTGGCTGCTTTCTCTACTCCACAACACCCTCGGCAGAAGGCAGAGGAATGGCCCGGTACAGGAGAATGAGAGCAGAATGAGACTCACCACCACCGGCAAGAGTCTCAATCTTCTCAGGTTCCACCTCTGTGACCTTATCGTCGTTGAACCACCACCACTTGCCGTCCTCCTCACCCTTCTTTCCAGTCTTGGGGTCGACAGGAGCTGCCTTCTTGACATATGAAGTGTAGTGACCGCTGTCAGCGGAGGCGCCTTGATGTGTCACGACTCCTCGGAGCTCGTACAGACCAGACTGGTTGGCGCCATCGTCGTTGCGCAGGTCGTGGTTGATAAGAGCATTGAGCTCCTTCTTGGCCTCGAGAATGGAAGCATTTCTCTCGGCCTCGATGTCGGCGTCTGTCTTGTATGTCTCGCCTTCCTCGCCCATGACAACGTCGCCATCTGCTGACTTGGCCTCCTTCTTCTCAGCCTCCTTCTTTTCCTTCTCGGTGGGCAGGCCAGCACCGCCAGGGATATCGCCGACATCCTGGTCGTGAGTCTTCTTACGTCGCTTACGAGCCCGCTCGATGTCTTCCTCATCCTTGCGAATCTCGCGAACCTTGTCACGCACGGGAATGAGAGCGCTCTTCAATTCGTCGGAGCAGAACTCAACAATATCAAGCTCCTTGGGAAAGGTCACCTTTCGCATGATCTTGGCCTTCTTCTGAGTCTCTCGCTTCCAGAAGAAGCGCACAAAGTGCACTGTCAAGTACTTGGGCGCGCGAGAGATCTTCGAAGTCTTGGTATAGACAGCATCGCGGCCTAAAACATCCGACTTCTTCTCGATCTTCTCCTTCAACGCGGCCAAAATGCCATCTCGCAAGTGATTTGTTGAGCTGTCGATGTGGCAGTTGAGCTTGGCGAAGCTCTCCTTGTTAATGATAGGCTGTTCACCGTTGCGGGCCTCTTCCTCATCGCACTCCATTACCGAACTGAACTCGCCAGACATGTACTTTTCCACAAAGGAGGTCTCGGGGGCGTTTTCGCCCTTGATGCGAAGCTTCTGGTTAAGTTGTTGCACAATCTGGGACCAAGCCTCCTCTGCATCCTGCTGAGCATAACCTTGTCCTGACTTAGACTTTTCCGCAAATTGGGGGAAAACTACTCGCAGAGCGTTCAAGAAGTTCATGGGAGGGAAGGAATCCTGTGTCTCTCCCATCTTTTTGTACAGGTTCGACAGTTGAGATGCCAAGTCCATGTTAGTGCCTGTCATCATAAAGCTGCCGGCGTTGCCGTCGGGCTGATATTTGACCAGGGCCTCTTGGAGCTCAGGAATCAGTCGCAGAGTCTGCAGTGTCGAGTTGAGGTAGCATGTGTTTCCAAGGTTGATGAGACCCGCGGGAGTCGCACCGACTTGCTGAGCTTGCTCAGCCTCTGTCATATCCTCGACGAACTTGATGGCCTCCTTTGGTCGAACAAGAGCATCGCCACCGGCGCTCGGGGTGCCCATCATCATGATGACTTGGCCAGGCTTAAGACCAAGCTTGCTCATGTCGGCATCATCCTTCAGTTGACCGCCCTTGATCAAAATCTTCTGGCGTTCGGGTTCCACATTGGTCAAACTGAACATTTGGAGCTTGAAGTCCTCGCCAGTGGAGCTGGGGTCGATCTCGACATCATGTTTCTTGCCTTGGTGTTTCACCACAACTGCGATTTGTCAGTAGTTTTTCCAACGTTTGCATGAAGGGAGCAGCGTTGCAAGTGTGGGCCAAGCGACTGACCTGATATGGACGACATGGTTTCGGGTTATCGGAGCTCGAGTATTGAAGGAGGGTGCGGTAAGAGAAGGTTGTGTTGGTCGAAGACACTGGATGCCGTCTACCCGTCTTCTTTGCAAAATCCAAGATCTAAGGTAACGAGGTCCGAAAAATGAAGAAGGAGAAGAAGAAAAGTTCAAGTTTGTATCCCGGGGCTCAAGCCAATGTTTGCAAGGGATAAAGCGTCGGGTGGAAGATGCTAGAGGTGCGTCACCAAATGGTACCTGGACGAAGGCGAAAGTTAGTGGGGAAAGCGGTGTAGTTTCCGCGGGGCAACCAAAGACAAGCGTAGCGCCATGGCTATGGATGATCAAGCCACAAGAGCTCTTGAGGCTCAAGCTCCAACACGTGAGGAACCTCTCCAGTTTCCCCATCATAGCCCCACCAAAAGACACAGGAGACGTCAGGCCTGGCGACGCCTCATTAACACCTGCGCCTCACCTCGTCAAGCTCCAACCTCCAACGTCAACGTCGACCGACCCCGCCGAGCTCCGTATTCACCGTCGACATCT
Source organism: Fusarium sp. NFCCI 5145 (assembly GCA_033439405.1). Taxonomy (NCBI): domain Eukaryota; kingdom Fungi; phylum Ascomycota; class Sordariomycetes; order Hypocreales; family Nectriaceae; genus Fusarium; species Fusarium sp. NFCCI 5145. Next base: position 148,250 of record JAWDHB010000173.1, read on the forward strand.
TGATTCGTGCCATTTCCAGTTGATTGAGGACGTCTTAGGACGCGTTTGTAGCCATGGTACATATTCATTGACATCTCAAGATCTCGACTGCAAGCTGACAGCTATCCCCCGCTTAGTCTCAATCCCTCCGACCTTACCTGCAATGCGTACGCAGCAGCTTGACCGCTGCGCTCACCCTCTCCAACTTCGCTTCACAGACTGCCGAGCGACACAATGTTCCAGAGATTGAAGCCCAGACATCTCCCGAGGTCCTCTTGCAGCCCTTGACCATTGCGCGCAACGAGAACGAGCGTGTCCTGATCGAGCCCAGCATCAACTCCGTCCGTATCAGCATCAAGATCAAGCAGGCAGACGAGATTGAGCATATCCTGGTTCATAAGTTTACAAGATTCTTGACGCAACGTGCAGAGTCCTTCTTTATCCTGCGGAGGAAACCTATCAAGGTCAGCTACTGGTTGTACCATACTGTTGAGCTACCCCTTGCTGACGTCGTTGTAGGGCTATGACATCTCTTTCCTGATAACAAACTTCCATACCGAGGAAATGTTGAAGCACAAGCTTGTTGACTTTATCATTCAGTTTATGGAGGAAGTTGATAAGGAGATCTCTGAGATGAAGCTATTTGTGAGTATCAGAGTGTCACTTGGTGCAGCTTCACGCTAACCTAGCTACAGTTGAACGCTCGAGCACGATTCGTAGCCGAGTCTTTCCTTACCCCTGTGAGAATGGCCCAATAGTTGTTACCGTGACCTCGTGAGATGATGCTGACCATTGACAGTTTGACTAAACCCCTCAGCTGGCTTGAGGCTTGGAGTTTGCTTGGGAGTGTCGGTTGTCGCAATGTTTTCTGTGACCAGGTAAAAGGTATCTACCGCGAAAGCATTGTCCTGCAGAGCATAGGCGAGCTTCATGCTGTGGTGAGGAGGGAGGTTCAAGATAACGACATTAGACATAAACTTTACCGACCATACCGAATTGAAATGCGCATCTTTCTGGAAATGGAGTCTCAGTTACCTTTGTCGATGTTATTAGTAAGATAGAACTCATACGTGTAGTATCGAAGCTGGTCATCAATGCTATTTGTCAACTGGGAAGAAGGCATAGCCGATTGTCTTGGTGTCGACAATGAACCCCTACCCAAGGCACCAACTCCTCCATCTTCGGCCCAACTTCTATTGTCCATCATCAATCATCATTTTGTGGTTACTGTCATAATGTTTATAATTTATCTTTATTATATCAAATACTGGTCACTGCTAAATCCAATCCCTGCAATAGTAAGTGAATCAGTGTCAATCACTTGCCGAGAATCCCCTCTTCCACTGCGCTCTCCTTTCAACATCTATCACCCTTTCCGACACTATCGACACCTGCCCAGCACTGTCAAGCGAGCGAATAGAAATCTCGCGCGCGTCTTCTGCTCCTCGAAGATAATCGCTTAGGTGTTTTGGTTCGCTGCTTTGTGTTGCTACTTACCTAAGCAACATCACTCCCGATATCCTCAGCCTTCAACTTTGAACATCGCTCAGCTTCCGCAGTTGACAATACGGATTACCCGCTCAAGGGCACTTATTCCGATTTCCTTCATATCTTTTGCTTCCGGCTCTGCTCTTTGTGGTGCGTCATCTTCTTCCCCTCCGCCTTTCGACCTTTGACCTTGACCTTCAAACTTCAAACATCTCACTGAACTGCTGCACGCAACATCTGCACCCAGCATCTGCACTCGACAACGCTAACCACCAAATATAGTGCACGCCTCTCGCTCTTCAAAAGTAATAGCTTCTTTTCGCTTTGATCACCCATTACTTTCACTTTCTTTTCATACCCACGCCTTTTCTCGCGCTGCACCTGAGCCTTGCGACCCTTACGTCCTAAGACCCGACAACGCGCGCATCTTAAAGGCAATTGCCTGACTACAAAGGATTTTCAAATTCCTTTCTCCGCAACTTCTTCTTCTTTTCGTCTCCCTCGTCGCCATCGTCATCTTCATCATCAACGTCTTCCGTAAGTACTTGTTCTCATCTCGTGCACTCCTTGAATGTCTTCAACATGAGCTATCAAACACTTTCAACCCTTTCTTCTTCCTCATATTTGCCTGAATTCCCCCTCATACCTGACTCTCAAATTTCTCTCAAACAACAAAACTCGAAATCCTGCAAAATCCAGACGATCATGTGCACTCCTTGAGAGAAACCATCATCTTGAGCACTTGCAAACACTTGCTCTCCACCCTTCTCCCTCAATCTCATTCTTTGGGTCACCAAACATCAAGCCCCGAAGTTCAAGAAAGGTTCGGGCGATCACTGCTCTCATTGAGTTGCCTGTATCATCCTCCAACGCTCGCTCTCTTTCTTCTTCTTCTTCTTGACGGTTCTTTTCTCCATTCACAAATACCTTCAGACGGTTGAACTTTAACATCTCGTTTGATCTTGAACGACTCGAAAGGCTAACGACTCATCCCAAACGCCAAGTTCGGAGACACAGTTGCGCTTCTCACCCTGCCTCGCGTTCCGTGTGAGAAATACATTGACGCATAGTTTCTCATGGTGAGTTTATCCTGGACGTCTGTACCCCGACTAGCTACAGCAAAGGGTTTCTCGGGGAAATGTCGCAGCCTTCGCTATCTATGCTATTGAACAATGCGGTGGCCAATATCTTCTCATTGCTGACAATTTCCTCAGTCGTTGCCCGGCGACTCTCGCCTATCATATGACCCGGACCTCATTTTAGGCCAGTCTGGTTCCTCTTTGCCTCCAATGGCTCAAGGAAACTTCGCGGTCCAGCACCCGGGACCCCTTACTTCCAATCCACCATTCGGGCCTCCAACCTTCCAGCCCCAGCCTCGCCGACCCCAAGGCATCGACAGCGGGTATCAGTCTGAGGCTGCCTCACAGGCAACATTCGACTCGAACTCTTGGATGCCCTCAGCCCAGCAAGCTCTCAACAATGCCCTTCAGGTCAGTGTCGTATGCTTTGAATGGCACGGTATCTCAACCATTTACTTACTTTTCCACAGGCCAGTGGATATGCTGACACTCAACACAACGTGGCCATGTTCACGATACCCCCTGCTTACGATGGTCTTGATGCACCTGCTTTTGTGCCGCCAAACAGTCCAGTTGAGGGTCTCTCCCAAGTTACCAACCCCATCGTGCCCTACACCCCTGATTCTTTGGTCCCTTAGATGGGAGATCAAGTCCAAGGCAATGGCAAGCACGTAACTAGCGTGGCAGTAAACGGTGCAGTTATTGATCAAGTCCACGAAATGGTCAGTAGTGCCCCTGCCCTTTCAACCAACGGCCCTGTTCCCCATACCATGGTCAATGGTGCTACCCCTCCGTCCACCAGTAGCTCACATGTCGTTGCTGCGAATGGCTCCTCTGATTCTGCCATGACAAGTGATACCTCTCCTGAGGCCCTTGTTGTGAACGGCAACACTCGAGGTCTGGGAAACTCAGGCATTGCTAACCGTCTTCCTCATGGCGCCCAGCTCTACGTAAGTCTTAGCAAGTCCTGTAATCTCATAATGAGATTCATCATGAATTAATGATGGATCTACTCCTAAAACTCGTCACTAACTTTTGCGATATTAGCCTAGCCAGCTCGCTCAGAACTTTAACTCTAGCAGTACGGGGCAGACTGGTCTTATTTCTCCTCCCCATTGCCATGCTTCAGCATCTCAGCCTGGTAGTCAACATTCTGCTCTGTCCGGTCCTGCGACTGGTGGCCAGCAATTTTATACTCCCATCGGGATTCCCCAGACTGACTGTTACAACCCGAACTTGCCTCAGAGTGTCTCCTACAACTCAGGTCTTCCTCTCTTGAGCCCTGATCACACTCCGCATCATTACGCTGGTGACCGCACGAGCGACACACGGTCTACTCCTAACTCTGGCCCCTATCAACATATGACCGAGCCGCGCAATTATGCACCTCGCACATCTGGCCAGCCCATCAACAGTCTGCCTCCTCCTCGTTTTAACTTGGGTTTGCAGACTATTCCAGCGGCGTCTCAGGCCAGCCCCCAGGACCCCTTTGGCAGTCCCGAACGAGCTGAGCCGACTGCTCTGGTTCCGTTCCCGAACCTACCTCCTCCCGCTGTGCAGCAAGCGATGCTAGCCGCTCCTATGTCGGTGCAGTTCGCCGGAAATATGTCGCCAGAGCTTCAGAACCTGACTAGCTCTCCTACCCTTGAAACCGCCATGAGCCCCCAGTTCTTCCCATTTATGAGCGGCCCCGGATCGGCCAAGGCCTCGACTGCTGGTGTTGTCCGCCTCAAGAATGTAAGTCCCTCTTTACCATACGCTATCTATGGCTTGTTTTAATCTCTTCAGATACCGTTCTCCACCAAGCGCGCCGAGATTGTGGCCTTTATTGGTCGCAACAGCCGCATGCTGACTGACGTTGAAGAGCCCGTTCACATCATCATGGACCGGGCCACGTCCAAGACCATGGACGCCTTCGTCGAGTTTATGACTATGGAGGACGCCATGCGTTGTGCCGAAAAACACCATCAGTACACTCAGGTCGGCCGTGTCAGCCGTCTTGGTGAACGTTCTATTGAGGTTGAGTTGTCGAGCCAAGCTGCGCTTATGCAAGATCTCTTTCCTCTTGCTCACGGCGTGTTTTGGGATGGTGCAACTCCCAAGATCCTTCCACACAATCCCAGCCAGCCTTGGGTAAACTTCAAGGGCTTCATCTCTCCCGAGGAGATGGTTATGCTTGTCAAGCATGTGGAGGTGCCTCACCGATCTCCCTTCTCCAAGGAGTGTCCTCAGCGCCCCTACGAGTGCCTCATAAGCACTCTGCGCAAGTTCCCTTGGCATTCCGCCTACAACATCACCATCGCTCAGCGCGGTTCTATGTACAAGGCTACCATCAAGCTCCTTCGCCTCCTTAGCCGATCGGTCTCGCAGCAAGATGATCCTGTCAACCTCACTTCGCAACTCTTCCAGCGTGTTGTCCAAACTGCTATGCAGTGTCCTGGGTTCACCTCCCTTCAGAAGGACAATATTGCGTTTATGATTCAGATGGTTCCCATGGAGCAACAGCGCCGTCACAACCAGCCAATGAACCCTAACTCTTGGGTTCACCAGTACGCCATCACGCGAAAGCCTGGCGCTCCTCTTGACGTTGTCGACTGGTACATTCGCCTCATTCGTGAGCAATCTACACGTGACGTCCTTGTCCGTCCCATCCATGAGCGTACTGCCATTCAGGAGACACTCAAGGAGACCGATGACTACTGGGGCTATTTCTACCATGAGGTCAACTACACCCAGGGTCCTCAGTTTGATGAAATGTCTCTGGGCCAGTGTGCCTACCTCGAGCTTTCAGCTATCGAGCGAATCCTCGGCCGTGCCCTGGGTTACAACTAAACAATGGCCATGGACGCTATTGCTATTCTTGCTTCTCGGTTGGTTTTCTGGCAAACTGATTTTCCCCATGATTTCGCACATCGCAGTTTGGCCGTTCAGTTTGCTATTCAGCACGACCCTCTGGGTTGACTTCGACTCGTCGGCAGATTTTTGTTCTGGTTGTTTTTTCAGGTTTCATTTCGCGCAGCTACCTCCTTGCATCTCAGAATCACACTGGATCATCAAGCCAGTGAACTTTGGCCGCCATTTTCCACACCCAGGACCCCCCTGCTTCCTCTTCCGTAATATTTGGGACTCAGCATTTTGTCGAATCACTCGGGGCCAAGGCTAGAAGACCAAGGGAGACATGAGGAAGAAGAATTCGTGGCGCACTAATATGCAGGACTTACTTCGGGGGCGAGGATGGATGGCAGCCAATGATTATTTAAGAAAGGACACTTGCATGGTTTGGAGCTTGGGGGATATTGTTTCTGGTTTTGGGTCATTCTACTGGCTATTTAAAATAAAAATACCATTTTGGTAACTTGAGATGTCTCTGATGCACAGCGCTATGATGATGACTAGGGTTGCGGCTCATCTTAATTGCAGTCAGTATTGATTACCTTGCTCCCAATGTTTTATATAAGTGGTGGTTCCGAAACCGCCTGCAGATGGTCACATTTGTCACTCACTATGTATCATGTTTGGAATCTACTGTGCGCATAGATGCCCTCGAGTAGGGCGGGCGTGTGCATAATAAAGCTTGGGAATGGATCGATTGATTAATGTAATGGATCCCGTATGGATATGGATACGGATGGATGTCTGCATGATTCTTTAGGGTCCAGGGCACCTAGGTGCTGAGAGCTCCCCCTGGGATTCTAGTGGAAGACCCCTGGAAATCTCCTGGCTCCACATTCATAACTCTAATTATTGGCCAATAAGAGCACGCATTAAAGTGCTGTAACGGCATTCACCCCACTTGCCGAAACGACATGGCTTTTTCCGTTTTCCCGCCCTTGGCCATGAACGGACACTAAGGTAGGATCAGAGGTGAACTCCCTCTCTCCCTTAATAATAAGGTACCTACTGGAAGTTATATTACTCCGTAGCTTCACCTGATAATCCAACTCATTCCCCCTCTGAACGGACAGACAAACAAACAAACAAATAACAGTCGATTCTCTTTATTAAACGAGTTTCAGTTTCCCGTGTGTGTGTGTTTGTTTGTTCTTTCTCATTGTACCTCCATCTCTTCCCGCTCCCGTCTCGCTTGGCAGCTGTACCAAAACAATCCGATTCAGGAGCCACGTCAGACAAGACTCGTCAAGTCAAGCTCATAAACAAAGACCTGACGATCCCCAGGCCGCTATTTATCACTACAGACTTTTTTCTCGTCCGTCTAACTTCACACTACCACAACCGCAATCATGGCTGCTGAGCAGGACAAGACCGCTTCTGTTCCTGCAGAGAACCCTGCAGCTCCCTCTGCCGCTGAGCCCACCACTGAGGCACCTGCAAGCGCCGCCGATGAGAAGCCTGCTCAAGCTGAGACCAAGCCTGAAGCTTCTGTCCCCGAGACGCCTCTGACCAAGCTCAACGGTCGTCTTGATGACATCTTCAGCAAGACCCAGCACAAGGAGATGTGGGGTGTTCAGCTATCCAACATTGACCATATCCCTACAAAGGTCGTTCTCCAGAAGTTCCTCCGCGCCAACAACGACGACACTGTGGCCGCTGAGAAGCAGCTCACTCAAGCTCTCGAGTGGCGCAAGAAGATGAACCCCACTGCGCTTGTCACTCAGACCTTTGACAAGAGCAAGTTCGGCGACCTGGGCTTTGTCACTGCTCACAAGGGAGAGAATGACAAGGAGACCATCATTACCTGGAACATCTACGGTGCTGTCAAGAACAACAAGGCCACATTTGGCAATGTTGAGGAGTGAGTATCTGCTTCAAATCACAGGCAACAGCTTCACTAACTCTGTCCCAGGTTCATCAAGTGGCGCGCTGCCATCATGGAGCTCAGCGTCCAGAAGCTCAAGCTTGACCAAGTCACTGAGCCCATTCCCGAGGGAGGCGAGGATCCTTACCAGATGATCCAAGTCCATGACTACCTCAACGTCAGCTTCTTCCGCATGGACCCCGCTGTCAAGGCTGCCAGCAAGGAGACAATCTCCGTCTTCTCCATGGCGTACCCTGAGCTGCTCTCCCACAAGTACTTTGTCAACGTCCCTGCTATCATGGGATGGATGTTCGGCGCTATGAAGCTCTTCCTTGCTCCCGCCACCCTTCGCAAGTTCCACCCCATGACCTCTGGTACTACGCTGGCTACTGAGCTGAAGGGCATTGTTTCTACTCTTCCTAAGGAGTATGGTGGTCAGGGACCTAGCGTTAAGGAGGGTCTGTCTGTTGCGTTGGCTGAGCCTGCACCTGCTGCTGACAAGGATGTTGCGGAGTCTGCCCCTGCTGAGAATGCTGTTGATGCTCCCGAGCCCGCTCCCACTGCCGAGAAGGCCATCACTGCTGAGCCTGTGGTCGCAGCTGAGGCCACCGCCGCTGAGCCAGCTCCTGCTACAGAGACTGTCCCAGCCCCGATTCCCGCTCCTGTAGAGGCGGCTAAGGCTGAGACTGCTGAGCAGGCTGTCGAGCAAGCTGGAGAGAAGCCCATTGAGGAGGCTCTGGAGAAGCTTTCCGTCAACCCAGCTGAGGAACCTGAGAAAAAGGACACCCCCGCGGCTCCTACTGCGGAAGGTGAGAAGAAAGCAACCGCTGCTTAAGCAGTGTTGTGCGCAACAAAGGGTCTAGATGAGAGAGTGAAGGATACCAAGAACCGTGTGTGTGAGATTTGATACCATTAACAATACCCATTTTAGTTGTCGGGGAACGCTCCCGAGGTGCAGATTACTGCTCTAGAAATATTATAATTCTAAAATAGACTTGAGAGTTGAGATGCTAGTTTTATCTGGTACCTAGGTGACGTTGTTTTGTTGCGGTGATGTCGCGTGTGACTGTACCCTAGAGACATGCATCTCTCAAGGGGGCGTAAAGCTTGGGGACTATACATCATAAAAATTGCTCAAATCTTACCTAGATTTACTTGTAGTTTTAGATGTTCCTTAACAGTCGCAGTATGGAAGAGCGTGATAAGCGATTGATGGGGGCTTTCTCGATATCGTGTCAATACGAGGGAGAGTGAAGACTGACCTGGACCGGGTATATGCATCCGCAAGTACGAGCAATGCGCCATCACTTCGCTGCTGCCAAGATTTCAAGATTGATGGAAGCGCGACCAGGCAAAATGAAACCTGTATGGTATCTATGGTATCCTGGTCATGGTTCGATTAGTTCCCGTCGTCTCTGCCTTATACAAACGCTGTATCTAGCCTTGCACTCGTGGTCTGCTGTAACGACACGCCACTTCCCATCGGCCTCAGCGTAAATAAACGTCACGAGGTGGATGAAATGAAAACTGTTTCTGTGCTTCTAGTGGCCGAACGAAGAGCAAGATAGAAGGAAGTGATTGGACAAAAAATTAATATCTACAAATGGGCCTCAAGAAGTCGCCTCACTCACTGTCACTGCAGACTACTTTGTTCTTGATATGTGCGCCCGCCTAATAGACTCCGCACATGGGTTGAAGCCAGAATAATGGACTTAAGCTCAAAATGAACTCAAAGAGCCTAAAACTTTAAAGCGTCCGAGATACTACTCTAACATACCTGAGTTGGCCTCAGCAAAAAAGAGCAACCTGCCTGTAGATTATGGGTTGATCTTGCACAGGTCCAGAAACACAGCCTTGTGCCATGGACACGCCACTGCTGAGCCGAGGGTGGATATCGCTGGAGTTGGAAACCTGTAACTTAATGACTGATCTGAATTCAAGTCTGTCAAACTACTAATACATAAAGCGAAAGAAGTGAGTTGAACCAAGAGGGTTGGCATGAGTGCGGACAAGTCCCTTATCGTACAGAGTATTGGAAGCTTGGTTCCAGAGACGGAGTGAAGACGGCCCTTGGTGGAATAGAATTAACTGCTGATATTGATAGAAGACAAACCACTAATGGCTTAAATGGGGAGTATCTATATTACTTGGAGGAGAATTGGTGCGATAGTACTGGAGTTGCAGGGTGTTAAAGCCCGGAATCAAAACCTATGACATCCATGGTGATCGATCCTTCGAGTTACATGGGCGACGTGCGCAGATTTAATTTATATCGGATATAATCCTCTTAGCACAACTCGGACCAGCCAAGTTGTGACAGAAAATGTGAACATACTCTAAGATTGAAGGTCAAGTGTTAGGCTTTCTTCTGCTGCAAGGGAGTGTTGTCCGTCACTAGGTAGGGGATCCTTGGTACAGTCTCGGATGGTATGCCGAACTGTAACTACAAATTGTGCGAGATTGGGTTTGTATACTTGTATTCAATCCTGAAGAAAGTATGCATTATCGAATTGTAGCTGGCGAATTGAGTGTTTGGAGAGCCTTCTGTTTGGTGGCCAGCGTTGAAGTGTTTGGGGGTCCGTGAGAACCTCAGTACCCGCCCTTTTTGGAGGAACTCGCATTTTGGCCCCTGAGCGGCACGTCACTGACGAGAAATTTCTAGAATATAGAGCAGTTCCAATTTCTAACTGAACACGATATTTCTGTTCGACCCTGCGGCATTGATGGATTCTATGATGATCACGTCTGTGCTGAAACAAGCCATCCGCGGTTCTCGGTAGCCGAGATGCTGCTCAACGAGGCCATTCATTCCATGACACGGGAGTATCGTAACTGTGCAATAATTCGACAATGCATCATATAAGTATCCAAATGCTAGCATAGTCGATTTTAAATGAATGCACCGGTTTCTACAAGCAGAATAATGTGGTGGAATCTGAGTCAGATATCGTCAAGGCTGAGAGTGGCAAAGCAACAGATAGTCGAGATAGAGACCTGTAACTCGGCCAATATAAAGCGTATATGGGCATAATAAAAAATTGAACATATGCATCAAATCAAGTGTAATTTTTCCGATTCCATGATTCCTTTCGCAGATATCTTCAGGTCATCGGAGATAAAGTAGTCTCGTGCACCTGGCCTTGGTCTAGGAGCTTGAGCTTCGCGTTTACCTCGAAAAAAGAGCCAGCCATGTTCATCCTCGCATCCAATTGTTGATTCCTCCTCTCATCCTCCCTACCTCAGCCTTTATTTGCCTGGGGGCGAACAAACAAAGTTAACTCCCTCATCCTCCCAACCTCTTCTCTCTCTCTTTCTTTCATCTTCACAACTACAACTACTACACCTTGATACTGCACTCCTCAGCTTGAAGGAGATAACTTAGTAGTGTATTGTGTATTACACTCGAGCACGAGACTTGTATTCTCCACTATTCGTCTCTTTATATCTCTCTCATCTCTTTTTCCCTCCTTCTCCTTCCTTCATCCCCTCCTTTCGTGTTTCTCTATTGCTTTACCCTCGTCACGTCCTGGCCACTCAATCCCACTTTTTTCCTTACATCAACCAACACAGACGCGACAAGGCCCTGACCCGGCATCAACATCACATCTGTTGTTTAACTCAAGACAAGACAAGACGACACGGTATAGCAACTCGACTATCTTTGCTTCACTTGTAAGTACATATCTCTAGTACACGTTTTCTGCATCAAACCAAAGTGATTCACTTGCATCACGTCTATTCATTTGATCGATACTTGTTTCCCTTGTTCCCCGTTCCCTCTATCAACCTTTCCTCCTCCTCTCTTTGACTCCTCCACATTCTCTTTCGGTCGCCGAATCTGATCCTTCCTTCTCCTTTTTCGGCTGTTACCACTCCTACACGGAAAGTATTGGAGTACGTACCAACCTTTAGCCTTGACCTTACCTTCCTCTTCCTTGCCTGCCCTGTGCAAAGTCTAGGTTGAACCGGCGCGCGCGGGGGAAAGCACAACCCACTCGACTAGGTATTACCTCTCTCTAGTCGCCCACTCTCCTTCCCACTCTCATCGAGCGCGCCGCGTTTATTCTTACTTTCATTTAACTCTACCTCACTCTTCCTCCACCCACGAAACTCTTCTCAATCGTATCCAGACTTGTTTTTTTCTCTCTTACATCTTTAATATACTCAAGAGTTCCATTTTCTTTACTTTCTTACTCTTCGGATGGCCTCTTGTTTCTAAACATTTCGCGTCAAAGACAGTCTATTACACTCAGGCGAGCGCTGCCCCGTGCCGCAATGGCCCTCGTATTGTCCTCTGAGGGCACCTTTGAGGTCAGCGCCACAGACGATTCTTCCTCCAATGTCGCGTCTGCGACATCTACTCCTCCTACCACCGTCGCCGATGAAGGCAGTCTTCACTCCGATTCTCCCAAACGCGATGTCGTTCACGTTGTACTCGAGCCTGACTCCCCTGAAGTCGCGCCTACCAACTCCGACATGATCGAGACTACAGACAGTGTCAGCCCTGCCGATCCGCCACCGCCTGCCCCAGTTCGCTCTCGACGCAGCCGCGTTAGTGCCCCGGTTTACAATCTTGTTCAATTGAGCGGTACAGCTGGCCATGGAAAACGACGCGCCAAAGGAGATGTTGTCGCGGACCGACGACGAAGAAAGACCGTTTCAGGCCCAATCTTCGGCAATGATAATGCAACATCCAGTCCTGTTCAGGGTGCCACTCCCGAAACTGTGCGCAGTGGCATTGACGCGCTGGGAGTTACACAGTCAGCCAGCAAGCTGGACTCCCCACGCACTCGTCAGAAGATCTTTGAGGAGAATGTCTCGAGCAGGCGTCTTTCGACGCGTCGTTCTACTGTCTTTGCGCCTGTTACCACTGCACCCATTAACAAAATTAACAAAAATACCAAGACTGCTAAACGCAGTCGCAAATCTATGGAAAAGGCCTCGACGCCCATGTCACGCGAGCTCAGGCGCCTGCAGGATACCAAGGAGTTTGCGCACATTGACGAGAAGCCTGTGCTTCTGACTGTCTGGTCAAACGGAAAATACATCGATCCCAAGGCTCCTGCGCCGGCCTCGCGTAAGAAGGCCGAGCCCGAGCCAGCCACTGAAGAGCCCAAGGAAATGGAAGCCGAGCCCGTTACCAACACCAGAAAGCGGCGAGTGAAGAAATATCTTAACAAGGGTCTCTACGCTGGTCAGGATACCCCCATCGACATTTCTAAGGGATTGAGCGTGGGAGAGAAGAAAACACTAGCTCAGCTACCCGAGCTTATTCCTAGTGGTCGCGCCAACAAGACGATGCCCCTGCCCATGTTCAATGGCCTACGCACGCTCATTGAAGGTCGCGACTTCAAGCTGCCTTACCAAGTCTGCAACCCTCTTCCACCGGGTCAACCAAAACCAGATGAATGGAAGAAGATGACAAAAAGTAAGTTTTGTACAGATATTGCAAGGTTAGTACTAACACGATCTAGATCGCTTTATTGGTGAATCCAAGGATTACTGGCGAAAGTCCCCCCACTTCCACGACTATTCCTCGAAGTGCGTCTGCAAGCCAGAAGATGGTTGTGGCGAAAGCTGCCAGAACCGAATTATGCTTTACGAATGCGATGAGCAGAACTGTAATGCTGGCAAACAGTATTGTACCAACCGCGCATTTGCCACTCTCACGGCGCGTCGAAACAGAGGTGGGAAATACCGAGTTGGTGTTGAGGTTATCAAAACCTCAGACCGTGGATATGGCGTACGAAGCAACCGATGCTTCAAACCCAACCAAATCATCATGGAGTATGCAGGAGAAATCATCACTGAAGATGAATGCGAGCGACGCATGACTGAGGTGTATAAAGACAATGAGGTGAGTTATAAGTTATTCTGCAATTCTGATTGGACAATCCACTGACTCAGCACAGTGTTACTATCTCATGAGCTTTGATCAGAACATGATCATCGACGCAACAACGGGAAGCATCGCGCGTTTCGTGAATCACAGCTGCAATCCCAATTGCAGAATGATTAAATGGATCGTTTCCGGACAGCCGCGAATGGCCCTGTTTGCAGGTGATAAGCCCATCATGACAGGTGATGAGTTGACTTATGACTATAACTTTGACCCCTTCTCGGCCAAGAATGTACAGAAGTGTCTCTGCGGCGAGCCCAACTGCCGTGGCGTTCTCGGCCCAAAGCCCCGCGAAGTCAAACAACCCAAGACTGACCTCAAGAATGCTGTCAAGGGTGCTGTCAAGGCTGGCAAGCGTAAGCTTAAGGAGCTTATTGGAGACGAAGAAAATGGCAGCAGTGCAAAGAAGCGCAAGGTGCAACCCGCCAAGGGAGTGAAACGAGCCATATCCAACGCTGGTGCTAAGGTTGCCAAGGGCGCAGCAAATGCTCTCAAGAAAGGTGTTTCGACAGTGACTTCAACTACGAAGAAGGTAGCTCTTGGGTCCAAATCACCCGCAAAGCGACGTGTCTCGACCGGAGCGCTCCTTAAGAAGACGACGACGAAGCGAGTCATTCAGACATACTCACGCACGCCTCAGAAGCGAGCATCGAGCGTTGGTCTAGTCGCAGTAAGCCGAGCTAAGGGCTCTTCAACAACCAAGGTCTCAACCAAGGTTACAACTAAGATGACGAGCAAGACATCAGCCAGTCTCAAACGGACATCATCGCGAGTGAGATCGCCCCGACAGGCATTGGATATTCCACGCGATGCTGAGATCCTGGTTATAGACGATTAAGGAATATGAAGGAGATGACGTTAGGATGGAGATTTACGTTTGCAAATAAACGAGGCATTCTTACGGACCTGGGTTGCCCTTTGGGGCCAGGAAACGAATCAGGGACAGGGGACAGGGGACAGGGGACAGGGGACACGAATAGGGGAAAGATAGGAAATCTGGATGCAGTATTGCTCTTTTCCCGCCATCATGTTATTTGATCACCTATTTGCGGGCGCCAGGGCGTACAAGGAGGCATTGTACAGTATTTGGAATGGTTGGGATGGCTGTTGCTTAGCTATATTCTTATGCTTTATTGCGAAACACGTATTGTAATGATGTTTGGACGTGTTTGTTGTGTATGTACAAAATGTATTTCTCGTGATCAAGTTGCGATGTGTGAGTTGGCGGGTGTCGTTGATAATGAGACATCAGGGGCTATGCATGAGGGGGCGGGCATATCTACCCTCTCGGAACCATAATGCTCGTACCTAGTGATTGATTGATTTGTTCGTTCATTCATTCGGATTGCATGGATATTGTAAATTGCAGTGTTAAACATGTGCTCCTCAAAAGCGTCGTAAGGCGAATTCAGGCATCGGAGCTAAACGTAAGTGCTGGGGTATGTACGTTTGTTCTTCCACTTTTGCTTGTATGTAACGCAAGGTTTTTGTGAGACGCAATTGCGCATTGCGAGTGTGAGCAAGAGATGTGTTTTGGTTTATTTTATGCTACACATGAGCGAATTTGATATGCGTCCCTTGGTCAGGTGTAGGAGCTTGAGCTGTGTGATGGGCTTGAGCAGCCATGGCATCCATCCATGGCTGACTTGAAGATCAACTGGTAAAAGAAAAGCCTCGATAACATTGAGAAGGTTGACTGACTCGGCTCTAATCACAAGCCTATCATGTCCCATGTTGTTTGAATGAAAGACTATCACCAGCATCCTGACCCGGTTTCTAGCTCACCCAGTCAAGTCAACTCTTGCGATGTTTTGGTCCTCTGGTAAGAAGTTGACTAAGCCGCTCTGCGTCTTACTCCAACCTCACTCAAGCCATGCAGGGCGCTCAGAATGGGTGTACCACGACGCCTTCAGGAGCATCCGCCCTAGATTCAGGTCAAATAATGGCTTTTACTTGTGCCATGAAAGTCACTAGCGCACCAGGAGAGTCAGAGCATGTTGGGTTTAGATAACTGTTCTATTAACCTCCCAGTCTATACCAGCAAAAGAAAAAGCATATCCAAAACGCCACCCAGCTATTGTAGCGCAAATCTAAACAAGAGAGATGATAGGAGAGAGGGAGCAGGGAGAAAAAAAAGAAAATAAAACACGATTAGTAGAACAAACAACGAAATTAAGGGAAAGACTGAAAGATACAAGAGAAACGTTAGGGCAAAAGGAGACACTGACACATCCAACGAGAAGACCAACGTGAGAGGTTCGCATGAACCCCTGTCGGGTACCGCGGGAATATAGAAGTGCCAAAGGAAAGGAAGGGAATGGAAAGGAAAGGAAAACAACGCCATAAGCATTCGATGCCATCAAGACACCACGAATTTCCTTTGGACGTGAGTACCGAGGGATGTGCTGTTTCCCATTGTTTTGTCTAGCCGTCATGGTGTGCTGCTGTATATCATAGCCAGCAGTTCTTTTTCCTCTCTCTCTCTTTCTTTTTCTTTGGGTATTTTGTTTTATCCGGTCGGGTATCATTGTGATGCCATCTCAATAAAACAGCATCAAACTGTCAGTTCTCGTCTCGGAGCCGTCTCGTTCAAGGTAGGAGGATTGTGAGACCCGGCGATGATGAGAACTATGCCTCTCTTTGGAGATAGAGTTTCGTTCGGGTTTTCTGCTCCATCTCTAGTAACGCTCACATCCCATCACTGCCCTCGAAATGGCTGCTGGCTACGGAAGTCCCTCCTGTTTCGTTTCAGGTTGGAATATAATAGACGGAACAGCACGTGTTGTAGTAATGATTGCAATTGATGCATGCTCCTCCATTGGTGAAGCTGTTGACATCTGCACACATATGGCATGTCCACATCTTTTTGACACCTCCATTCGATTTGTCCATGATGATAGAAGTTTGAGGACTAAGTTAAGGTAAAGGGAAAAGAATCAGTCTTAGAAGTTTAAGAACAGCGAGTTTGTTGCCGCTTGAAGAGCTTGAAGAGAGTAGTTGTTGAAGAAGTTACCGAAGAAGCTGTCTAGCTCGTCCTTTAAGTATCAATAGCACACATTGACTTAAAGTAACAGATTCAGAAATGCCAGTTATAAAGGAAGGCGAGGCCTCAGCAAGGCAATTGTGATTTACCATAATCAACACTTGGTGAACAGCGAACAAACAAGCCCCTTGTTTGGAAGCCCCATCATGGGATTGCCTGGCTCAGAGTCATAACCACCAATAGTTTGTCGCATCGAACGATCAGATATACGAAAGCATGGTTGAAATAGTCGTTACCATTTGTAGTGTGACTGTATGGTACGGCGTGGTTGGGCTTCACAAAACTCTCAGGGGCCAGGTCGATGGTAGCGCTCCGGGACATTTCAATCCTAAATTTCACAATCGGGTACGTTAATTACCGTTTCCCTGCTTCGATATATGATATTCTGGGCTGGCTTCGAAGGGACTGGACGAGAATCGTCGACGGTAGCATTGTTCTGCTGCGCATTTGGGCGATGCTAAGGGAATCATGGTCGAGAGTAGCTTCGCCTAGTCGTAAATCGCTCGCGGGGGTGAAACGGGAGTCGGGAAGTCGAAAATCAGAGGGTCAGAGCTTTGTTCTCGTCAGGTCAGGGCAAGCCATTGCTTGTGTAGTCCATGATCGATCACATGCTGTGATCTTAATCAGGTTTGGAACAACAATCCTTCCTTCGACTTTCCATGGGTAACTTAGCCACACGGTGGTGTAAGCCTCATTAACAAGTTTCAACTCAAACCTACCAACCTTCCACTGCCTCGGATAGACCATGGGCACTGTAAGTGTAAGTAACTAGGATATCGCAGACTTTCAACCCCACTGCTAAGCCCCTGGGTAGGTAGCTTGATACACAGCAACAACAATAATGGAGACTTGAAATTCGTTCCCCAATGGATGTTATTTCCACTGGCGGCATTGACAGAGCCCAAATCAGAGCTTGGAATTGCGCTTGTTGTTGTTGTTTGCTAGAATTGTATGTAGTAAGTAGCGCAGTCTAAGGTGTAGGTTGAAAAATAGGGCGGGGTGTTCGTTCCTAAGAGCGGGGTCTCTCTCTCGTTGGAGCTAATAAGGAGAGCTCAACGCCCGCCGTCAGCGACGGGAGTGTCCAAGGCTAAGTCAGTAGCAGCATCGGATAGATGCTTTGGCAAAACAAGTCAGGAGGGGAAAAGACTGTGGTAGGGACAAGCCCAGGCAAAAAAGGAGGTCATGTTGCGACGAATGAGGCTCTGCGGATCCGACATCGGGTTCTGGACATATGACGGACGAGAGCCTGACTCAAAGTGCAATCTCCCTATGCAATACTGCGCCGCAGGTTAGCATATCTATGTATTCGGTAGAAGAATATAACTTATGTGAATAAGACGCCTTAACATGGGCGACCCACACGCAAGTACCATTTGTGCTTTCAAATCTTGGCAACTCAAAGTATACACTTTAAGGCCTGGTATCTGTTGAAGGCAACAACACATCGAAAGGCCAAATTGAAAACATATTTGGGGGGCTGAGATGTCCTTGTAGAGTTTGGAAATTCTAAGAGCGACGTAGAGATGCAACTCCGACTCAAATGTGATTCCTCGAATATTTCATGGCTGGCGGTTCAGACGTCTGTCTTTCGCTCGTAAGTCTTTGAGTTAACGAGAGCAATGTCAATAGATTAATGATGGTTTTGCCTGGTTTTCTCAATCAGCTTATGCAATCTAAGTCTATTTCGAGTTTAATAGCTCACAGTGAACTGCTTGGTGGAAAGGAAAGGAGGGTTGAGATGTTCGCATCACAACATCTGAGTTCCTGGCCCTTGGTGCAGCCATCCAAGACAAACGGATGTACTCCAAAAGAAAAGAGTATATAACAAGAGTCAACAAGGCTCCATGTAGAACCAGGAAAATTGTAGGGGGATGGGGAAGACTTATACCTTCTACGAGGCTGCCTTGCCTCCATACCTAGGCAGATACTGTTGCAGAACCCTGGTAAATAGTGCAAATGCAGTTGGGTGCAAATTGAAACCAACAGCACAGTATGCTGATCGATAGCCTCATGGCTTCTTCATCCAGGTTTGTTTAGACTTTGAGGACAACCCGTTGTTTGATGGATGGTACTCCAAACCCACAACAGCTTTGAACGAACCGAGCTTGAAACATAGCCTGTTTTGTAGAGTCTGAAAGACGTAAGATACATCAGGCTTTCTTCATATACGTCTTATAGGCTGCTGAGCAAAGTGTCATCGTGAATAGACGTTGTCAGTTGAGACCTTGAGATAAATGGGCTGATCCATCTTGTTCATCAGCACTGCACACGACTCAGCCCAGACAGTGTCGTTCTAGGTCTAGTACAAGTTGAATCGGTAGCCATCGTAGGTAAAAAGGTTTGAACTAGGTAAACAGCGAATATCCGTGGGCTTTATGAGTTTCGTGCTGGGAGAACGGCGTTCGTGGAGTCGAGGTCGAAGTTGTCAACGGTTAAGGGGATGAAGAGAAGAAGATATGGTCAGGTGCCTAGAAAGATGGCTGAGAAAAGACCAAAGACCCAGGCAGCGTGAAGATTCGTTAAGAAGCCAAGGTCTGCCTATGTAGGAGGTCCTTGATGCCTGAGAACTTACCCCAAAACCCTTGGCTCTCCTATTTGTACCTAGTAGGTAGCTATTTTAGGCCTCTATCTGCATCATGACCAACGACAAAAGCCCTGGGGTCAACAACAACAACAAATCTGAAGAATGTTTCTTTGGATCACATGCAATAGAATATTAGGAATAAACCTTGGGCATTTACCGAGGCGATGCGTTTGGCCCTTGGCTTTAATTAAAAGGTCCTTGCTCCTTGCTCTGCCTTGCCTAGCTAAGAAGGTATGGACATGAAAACGGTTGGGCCTCAAGTCAGCAATGAAGGAAGGATTCAAATCACCTCATACAGCATTTCTGCACGAACTTTGTACTATGATATCTATCTGTCCCAATGCTGACGACTCGCTGAGGAGTACTTTGTGGCTCAGCCTCTCTTTTTTTGAAAGCGAATAGAACTTCTGACAGGTCAGATCTTCAATATTTTAAAATTGAGTTCGGGAATGATTTGTCACCAGAAAGAAACGCTGTAATAGAACTGAAGCGTAGATATAAATAAAATATTTGAGTGTTAAGGCGATACGTCTGTATGTAAGGCGGATTTTGAGGCAGACGGTAACCAGTGTTTTGATTTGGGGCGCTTATTGGCGCTTCGAAATCGCTAATTGAGAAGGGATCCCTGAATAGCGTCTTTTTAAGGAGGCCATGACAGCCATTCAATTCTGGAATGAAGCTTCGCCATTCAGATCTAACGAAATGAAGATTCATTGCTTTGTTGGCCGTGTTGTTGGTTGAGCTGAGAAAACGAGACATTCAACTGAAGAGGGTGGGTATGGAGGGAGCCTGGTGGGGGTTCACTTCAGCAACCTTCCCCTACTACCTACAGCGCCTACTAAGGTTAAGGTTGGGTGATGGGATATATAGTCTTTGAGAACACCACCTCAAACCTCAAATTAGAACTATTACGAGCTTGCGACTCATGTGTAAATATGTCTAAAAGGCCTCATTCACATATTTTTGCTGTCTTGGTCGAAAACTTTATCTTCTATGTTGGTAGCAAGGCTTGATCGCCAGTCACTTGACCCGCGGGTACGATTCACCACAGACAGCCGTGTAGCAAGCACCAGATTATGTTGCTTATGGCACCAAGAAACTAATTTGAATTCACATGAAGCGACTGGTGGTAGACTTTTACTGTAAAGTATGAGGCTTTGAAAACTTCGAATTACCTCTGGTAAATAAATGTGATTGGATGGAGGTTCCTGCGTGTAAGCTGAGTTTAGTTGCATCACAAACCAAACCACATCAAAACTCACGCAAGAAAAAAGTTTCAAAAGTTGTTATCACGTATAAATACAGGACACGATTTCAAATTTGGATATGATAAAATTAATCTTCTCTTCATCCAGATCTCTCGACAATTATCTATATAATAGGTAATCAGCGGAGTCTATCAACCTCTCTCATCGAGAATCGCCTTAATAGCAGACTGTATAGAAGGCTGTACAGTGTGAGATCTATCGCGAAATGACAGTCGGCACGGTGGCCCACCCGGACGAGTCGGGCTTGGCAGACTTGACGGTTATTACAAACACTGCCACTGCCAATGCGACAACACAAGATGAGATCATTACTCGTCCACGATCGGTCTTGACGCACTTGTCACTCTCTATACATACCGCGAGCCCACCCGAGAGCATTCACTCTGATAATTCGTCTATTTGGACCATCGCTTGGAGCAATGAGATGCCAGAACCATCCACCAGCAACCGCTGTGCTACGCGATGGATTGCGCGACTGCTTCCTGTTGCGATACTAGCACTTGTTGGTTTCGCAACTTACGATGTCATTGTTTATTGCTGTGGTATGTATTTTGTCCTTCGGTTATGCCCCAAACTTCAATCTAATTGTCCTTAGTTGAGTATTTCCTTCAAAAAAGGGGGATGACAGCAACCGCCGTTGTTCTGATCGTGCTATACTCTATCCTCTTTGTCCTCATGGTCGCGGCCTACATCCGATGCTACGTAACGGTCCAGTTTAATGCTGGCTTTGTGCCTTGGACTGCCGCCAGAGAGGCTACCGAGTTGGAACGAAACGAAAGGTTCAGAAATGGGGCCGACGTCGAAACATTATCGTGGCACCCTCCCGATTCGAACCCCGATAGCCCTGGCCTCGAAACATTCTACAGCAAGGACGTCTTTATCTGCGAGAGCGATGGGTTTCCCAAGTGGTGCTCAGAATGCAGGAGCTGGAAGCCCGATCGGGCGCACCATTCGAGCGAATATGGTCGCTGCGTGTACAAGATGGACCATGTGTGCCCCTGGATGGGTGGCATCATCTCGGAAACTTGTACGTATTGCCCTTCGATGAACCTCTCTGCAGCTCAGCTAACACATCTGCAGCGTTTAACTTTTTTATACAGTTTTGCTTCTACTGCGCATGTTACTGCGTAATAGTTCTGGCGACTATAGGTTACGCAACGAGTTTACGTCGAGACGCTGGTCAGAGTATTGACGCGCGACTTATTGTTGGTCTGGCGCTCGGTGGCCTGTTTGGCTTATTTTCTGTGACTATGACATGCACAGCGTTGAGATTTGCTATCCAGAATATCACCAACGTCGACTTGTTCAGGAAGAGCCAGACTTTCCGACTGGCAGTTCGTGTTCCTACAGATACTCCGTCAACAGAGCAATACAGGACTATTACCTACCCACTCTCAATACCTGGGGAGGAACCTATCGCTCCAAACTCGGCACACATGAATGGAGCCGCTCAAGCTGATGGCGCGGCGTCGACACAGACAATCCCAATGGCGGCCAGAGACCAGCAAGCAAGGCGCACCTTCGCAATCCTCCAGGCACAGCCCGGCGAGAACCCATGGCACGTGGGATACCTGGAGAACTTCAAATCGGTCATGGGGAACTCCGTCATCGAATGGCTACTCCCCATCCGGCATTCGCCCTGCACTCGCCATGATAGCATGGTGAGCGATTACGAGTTTGGGCCTCTTGTGGAAGAGCTGAAGAAACGGTACGGAATTGTAGGGGGAGATCCCGAGAAGGATGCGGCAGCGAATACTTCGAATTAGATACCCCAGAGACAGCATTCGTTGTGAGAGGATAAGAAAGAGGTGGAAAGGAATCGGTATACGTAATGTTTAAAGACTAGATCTAGTTGGTATAGATCCAACTTAGACTATCATCATTTTTGGCGCGAATGCTTTGGCATGCCATTTCTTAAGTTTTTATCCGGATTGCTTATTATATATATTTATTGAGTCCATAACTAAAGCCGCGTTGCTTGCCTTCGATAATAGTGAGTGTAATCAGCAGCTACCAAGAAAATTGACGAGCGGAGCAGCACAAAAACACCATGCCCATGAGCAGAGGGCACGCTCGGCGCTTGGCAACGATTGATTCCCTAATTTGAAGTCTTGAATGATAACTTCTTTCTGACCTTGTAGATGGATCATCATAGTAAGAACGTCTTACAAAACAGCTAAAAACATGCAACACTGGGATTCGCTGGCCATCGCTGGCCCAACTACTATTCCAGTGCTTTGCAGCTTAACTATAGTATTAATATTAAGACTGCTATACTTGGTATAACTAAATCTTATAAATATAAATACTAATACAATTGCCTTAATATTTTGATACCTTTACTTAGTTCTTTCTTAAATTTTTAGCTAAAGTACTTAAGTGGATTACTTACCCCTGTTAGGTGACTAATACATATCCAAACTAGTGGAATGGGAAACACGGGCGGGTTTCACCCGCTTTTGGCCAGCCTTTCGAGGGTTTGGGATTACCAAATTTTTGGATATTCTTTTTTTTTCGTCACTATACCACCATATATGTGTGAGCGATTTGTTTCTTTTCTTTTCACCTGTTGGCTGGACCTGCGGTAGTCAACTAAGCAAACTGGGTTAAGTACAAAACAGTTGCTGACAGCATCTTGATCAGTGTGTCTGTAAGTTTCCTCTGACTTTGCTAACCGAAGATCTGCCAGAACCCTGTCTCGGGAATAATAAGGAATTATATAGATACATGATCCTTAGCTAGGAGCCAAGATTGTCGTCGACTTTTAGGCCTAACTGAGACAGCTTGCTTAGTTGAGTCCCTCTCGGCTCGAGCCAACGGATACCCCTCTTCTATTTTCCCTCTTCCTTGTCTTTTTTTTCTCTCTCTCTTAGTATTGGTTATGTCTCTTTCCTTCCCCCATCTTGACTACTTCCCACACTTTTTGCCATTATGTCTTATCTTATTGTTCTATCCAAGTGTCAGGTCATTTACTCTCACTGCGTCCTTACTGCCTTATATTAATTACAGCTAACTTTTTTCGACAGTAGCTTGACAATAGATACTGGCGGGATTACTTGTCTCTACATACGGGATGTTAAATAGACGAATGGTACGCCACAGTTCGTCAAGCGCCACGCTACGCTACCTCCAGTCAGCGCCACAGATTGCCTTTTACACTTCCTCCTTTGCCAAGTGCTTGAGTTAAAATCCTCTTACCCTTCCTCCTCTGCCAAATCCTTGAGTCAAAATTTTGTGCAATCTCTCCAACAATTAGAAGCCCAAGCTGGTGTAATGGTAATCGCGTCCAAGCTCACTGACTGAGGCCTATTGTGCCAGAAGTCAGCCCTTCGGAGGGGGAAGTTCCAGGTTCGAATCCTGGACTTGGGAAGATCTTTTTAGACTCAATTCTTTTTTCTTTTTTTTATTCATAAACGAATACTTGCAGTCATTCAGTAACTGTCAACAACGCATACTCACCGAACTTTCTTTTGTACAATCAATTTAGCATCGCCCAACCATGCCAAGTCTGGTGGGAAACAGAAAATACCGAAATAGTCTACTACGTAATACGGTGCGATAAGTCTATGTAGCTAGTCTAGTGTTATCTGTCTCCTGTGGGCAATTATATTTTTGGTCACGAATAGCGGCGTCGCATGGACGCCAACCCTGAGTTTAGATATCCAGAAATGACAACCGAGGCCTCCGGTTTTGGGGGGCATGGATGGTTACTAGAAATTAAGTCACTCGAACAGAAGGCAAGAACTTGGTGGGATCCCATATTCCCTACGAGCTTTGGTTGTATGTACCAGGAGCAGTGATAGCAAGGACCAAGTTCTTGAGTCGTGCGACGAGAAGACAAAGGGCTTCCGATGGTGCTGATTGTGTAAACATCGGGTATTTTTTTTTTTTGAAAGTCTTCTTGGTGTAGTGTCTCGAGACGGTAGAATAGCTGGTTGACTAATTGTAGAGGTTGAGATGCAAGTGAAGCCATCTTAGCTCCGTGGTCTAGGGTGGCTTGCATGTTACAGCTGGATGCTTGCCAAAAATTGTAATCCGAAGAACGTCCTTAAGGCAAAATCCGAGACTATCATAGAATCAATGTGAGGTTTGTCAGAAGAAAACCCCTTCTTTTACGGTGGTTTGGGCCAAGGACTGCTGTCGTTGCTTTTCCTTGTCTCATTCAAATCCATCAGCTGCTCGTACATTCCCAAATTCAAATATTTATAGCACAAACACAATAACTCCAGCGAGCGCAACTGGGAGTACACCTCTACTATTTTCAGAATTAGGTATTCTACTCAAGTCGAAATGGTATGCTAATTGACACACGGAAACATCACTCGAGGGGAGAAGGAACGACGTTCGAGAGTGGATCATTCCTTAGAGAAGCAAGGTGGATGGCACTGGCGCGGGCCTATCATATCTCGCGTTCTTCCTTCCATTCACAACATCCAAGTATCTTGCCTCGATCTTCAACCTGCAATTCCTTCTTCGTCACGAGATATATCAACTCACTCAGAATTTCAAAGAAATTAGCACCAAATTCTCAAGGCCTCACGAAAAGAGTCAAAATCCTAGAGCGTTCGTGGCGTTCGTTTTTCGCAAACACGAGAAATCCTTCTGTGGAACGAGACTGGGCCAAACGAACACCCGTATCACCAACGCCTTGCAGCAGCCGCATTATGCAAATGCACTTCTCACCATCTAGACCACTCCGAACATATTGAGCACCCCCGCCTGATGGCTTCATCCCCGCTTCACCAGCCGCTCGGGGCTTCGTCACCACTCCATGAAGGGGGTCGGCGGCGTTCACAGTTCACGTATCGTCAATTCTCGCAGCTTGCTTCGTCCAACACCTCGAACCCGCTGCGCGTCATTGCTCACATTGATCTTGACGCCTTTTATGCGCAGTGCGAGACGGTTCGACTTGGTATATCAGAGGACAAGCCGTTGGCTGTTCAACAATGGTGAGCACAGCTGTATTTCTTATCTCCCAAGCTTCTAAAGACTACCATGTTGCCATATCCTCACTCACTCCCACGTTCACGTTTTGCATGAATAACGATGTTCATTCTCTTCTCCTCGATTTTGGCTACCCCTTGCTGGCCTGAGAATCGAGTCTTTTGCTCCATTCTATCGTCTGGGTACAACAATGATTCGACGCTAGCGACTAGTTTTCGCCGAGGCTTGCATTGTGTTACTATCAAACCTGTGAGATGAATTGTCATTGAAAACTTTGGTGCTTGTCGATATGGTTGTTCATTGATCGTTGAGTAGAGAATGTGCCTTCTCAGTATCTTTGGACACCGCAACGCATCAGACTACGCTTCGATAATTGAACTCCAGAGTCGCCGGTCACCACCATACCTGCCCTCAACTTCCCAGTTATCCACATCATTCACTTCGGACATCGTGGACTCTCAGCCCAGCCTGTGTAACACTTGACCCTTGTTAATTGACTGTTCTTGGCCACAATTATGTGTTGATAGACAAAGTTGTCTCAGTTACATCCATGCACGGAGACTTCTCATGGTCTTGGGAGGGAAAGCCTCATTTTGCCACGCCCTGATTTATATGTAGCTTGGTAGAGGGTGCCCTTTTCAAAGCACCACCCGACCGCTGCTTCCACTTGATACCAGTATTCTTCTCATTCCTCCATGCTAATCTCAACAGGCAAGGGCTCATTGCCGTCAACTATCCTGCACGCGAATTCGGTATTGGACGCCATTGCAATATCGAAGAAGCGAAAAAGTTATGCCCCGAGCTTATCACCCAACACGTCGCCACATGGAGGGAAGGCGATGACAGGTGGGCATACCGTGAGGACGCCGCTGCCAACATTGCAACAGATAAGGTTTCACTTGACCACTACCGTCTTCAATCAAAGAAGATCTTAGCTTGCATCAAAGAGGCTCTGCCTCCCGATTTGCAGAAAGTGGAAAAAGCGGGCATCGACGAAGTCTTCCTTGACCTTTCAAGTCAAGTCCATTCGATCCTTTTAGAACGCTTTCCAGAGTTATCAAATCCACCTCCTTATGATGATCCGACCGAAAAACTCCCACTTCCATCCATCGTTGCGCTCGACTGGCAGACTGATGCTTTGGTTGACTTGGATGAGGAACAGGAAACGGTCGACCCGGATTGGGACGACGTAGCGATTCTCATCGGCTCTGAGATCGTTCGCAAAGTGAGAGAGGAGGTCCGACAGAAGTTAGGATATACATGTTCAGGAGGGGTGGCGAGCAACAAGCTTCTCAGCAAGTTGGGCTCAGCATACAAGAAGCCAAATAAACAGACTGTTATACGCAACAGAGCAGTATCCGTTTTCATGGCTGGGTTCAAAATCACAAAACTTCGAAACTTAGGCGGCAAACTTGGAGAACAGATTGTGTCGACTTTCAACACAGAGAGTGTTATTGAGCTATTGGATGTTCCTTTGACAACGATGAAGGCAAAACTTGGCCATGATACGGGTCTCTGGACTTTCAATACTATCCGTGGCATTGACACAAGCGAGGTCAACTCGAGAACCCAGATCAAGTCCATGTTGTCCGCTAAATCTTTTCGACCTACTATTAAATCTTCAGAACAAGCGATCCGATGGTTGAGGATATTTGCAGCTGATATATTTGCCCGTCTTGTCGAGGAGGGAGTTCTGGAAAATAAAAGGCGGCCTAAGACCATGAACTTGCATCACCGCCACGAGGGACAGGTACGATCACGGCAAGTCCCAATCCCTCAAGGTAGGGTCTTAGATGAGGCAGGTCTCTTCGAACTTGCCAAAGACCTCCTTTCGCAGATCATTTCTGAAGGGAGAGGGGTCTGGCCTTGCGCAAACCTGAGCCTCAGTGTGGCCGGCTTTGAAGACGGCGTTAAAGGGAACATGGGCATTGGTGCGTTTCTTGTCAAAGGGGAAGAAGCAGAAGCTTTACGACCGTCGATTTCTGATAGCCAACCCCCTTCTACTGGTCCGGAACCCTCCGCGAAGAAACGCCGTCTCGAAGATGGTGGTATTCAGCGGTTCTTTTCCAAGAAACCCTCAAGTGACCACGGCAGGAGCCCTTCGAACGAGTCACCTACCCTCAAAGAAGCCCCCAAAACCGGCTCTACGCCATCAGATTCCGCCCAGAAGATCCTCAGTTTTGCTACTAAGCATGACTATGAGGCCCGCCATGAGTCCGACCTTGCCTTGCATCAGTCTAACGCTTCACTGTGGCATGAGAGCGCCTTCGATGCGGAAGTGGACCATAATCAGAATTCATTGATCAATCTTGTATGTTCTCGCTGCAAGGCCAGCTTCGCGGATCCGGAAGCACTACAAAGCCATGGGGACTGGCACCTGGCCAAAGATCTCCAGGACGCGGAACGTGTCAAGCCAACATTCGCGGAACGACAATCTACTGCACGTAACTCTGCACAAAAGACGCAAGGAACCACTTCGAGACGGGGCCGTGGAGGTAAACTTGAACAAGGTCAAAGTCGGCTCAAGTTTGGTTGAACAAGAAGCATGAACGAGTCATTTCTTGCTGGGAGCTTTGTGTCGGAACTGCTCATAGTCCACCCCCAAGTTATGCTTACTCGATATTTAACAGAGCCACATCATCACGATGTGGCCGCCCGGGTGACGGAAAGTACAGTACGAGCATCGTTGGGGTTGAACTTTGTCGAGGGCCCATGAGAGTTTCGACGTACATGCGACATGTTACATGGGCAACTATCAGTGCTAATATGACAGGAAAGTTCGTCTTGTTCTTACAACTGTGGCTGTGCGACAATCCACTTTTAGCTGGCGTTCTGAGACTCTTTGAAGAATCCACAGATGCACGATCCAGGAAGATGCAGATGGCTGGTCACACAAGTCACGTCAAAACAGCGGAAGCGGCTTGACAGGCCGATGAGGCAATGCGAACAGCCGAAGCGCACATCAGGGGGATCAACAAACAAATCGTCGAGGCTTCTGTACTCTCACCGTTTCACGCACGCGTCTCATTTTCAATCAACGGAGAAGCCGGAAGTCAAGTGATAAAACTATAATCTGCTGATGTAGGTACCAAAACCATCAAATGTCTGACTTCGTGGGATGCCCAGGTGTCGACAAGTCTGGGACAACGTTCCCCAATATGATGAGAAATGATTGGACAGCAAAGTTTGGGCACCGAGCACATGGTTCTGGGCGCAGAGGTTGGGCTTCAATTGGTGCAAGCATTGATACCCAACCCACCCTCCAAAGCGTAACCGAAAAGCCAACCGCCAACCACTCAACCCGGGAATAGGCCTCAAATGCAGCTGAGGTATTGTTGGAATCTCGCAACACCTGACAAGCATGCGGCTGTGGAAACACGTTGCCTATCATTTGTGGGCGTTAATGGTTGCAATTCACGGTCTGCGACATTGGCTGGGACATGGCATGGAAAAATAAGGAGCCACAGGAGTAAGGATGCCCAACATCCCGAGACAGTTGGGCAAGACCAAATATCACAACCGCAAGGGAATGGAGGCACAGCGTTTTTCGCGATAGGTGACGAGAGCTAAGCAGAGTGACAACCAGCTCCATCTATATACGTGTCGCTTAGAGATGAGAAGCGATACTGAATCAGCACATATTGGGAGTATCCAATACTTGACGAGAGATATAAAGCAGCAGCGTGAGGTATATGATGAGCTGAGACGATGGTACCTTGGGCGCTCATTCTTCTCGTCCACTCCGATTCTTCTGTCACTTCGACAAGGTAGCCTCGTGCTTACAGACCACGGCACTTCTAGAAAGGAAAGGCTTAAACAAGAAAGCAAGACGTCATAGTATCCCCATCAATATCCCTCATCACCACTCCAATTTACCTCACAGCACCACAGCACTAGTCTCAACAACAAGCGCTGATCCTTTGAAGAAAACAAAGTTTCATGTCGCCTATTCGAATTTTGTACGAGGTATCTCAGCTCCGCTTGCGGGCGATCGTAACTTAGGACGGCGTACCGCCATCATCATCCTACCACAGACGGAGAAGAAGGCTCGAGTGGTCAGTCGTTGGGCATCGTCAAAACAAGGGATAGCCTTGTTAGCGACAAACAGAGACGATATTGGAGTGTCATCTGCCGCGGATGCTATTGATATCTGCAACTTGTTTGGCTGTCGATAGCTGTCTCCGAATATTGTGCGTTGCCAGCACAGACAAGGTCGTGATCTGTTTCGATCTCTGATCCGGACTACGACGGGTTCGATCTTAATAAACGACAGATTGAGTCGTTTCTCCATGTTCAATTTTTGAGAATTGATATTTCAATCAAAGTTCCCCATAACTGACGCAATCTCGCTATCTTTGGAACAAACAAGGGACACGCCACGTTGCGACCCAGACGACGAGACATCTGCATTTCCTTAATGGGATAAGACAGAAAAAGAGGCCTACAGCGCACCTGTCACACCACACGAGGGGTACATCACGGTGCACATCACGGTGCAAGACCTCAGTTGACAAGATAGATGCGAAGTCCTAGGTACGGGACTTTGAGAAGCTACTCACAAATACGACAAGCCTTGTCGCCGTGTCAAAAGTCAATTGACAACAAGCGGCTTTAGCCGTGGCCGCCACCGCAATCATTGATCATTCATCAGCAAGCGGCGGGCTGCGCTGTGACTCGCCAGCCAGAAACCGTTTAGTCGCAGAGTCACAAAAAAGACAAAAGCCCAATTTGGAAAAGAAACTGAAATCCAGAAGCCCTCTACTAACAGCCAAAGGGTTTGGCCCAACCCCTCGTGGTGCCCAAGTGTCGCTCGTCACCGCCAAAGTCCAAGCCCAACCTCAAGACCAGGACCTGGGCCAGCAAGGCAGAGAACTCACTGGAGAGCAAGTTCTGCAAACTCAAGGCGTGCCAACCGCATCTGGCTTCGGTAACAGGGCGGTCCAACGGTCCACTCGCCACTGGACGCAGGGTTGTTGGCAGCACGGAGCAGACAAGGACCAGGCTAGCCAGGATCAGGATCAGAATCAGGGCACCCACGCACGAGGCCAGCAGCGCCAGTTGCAGATCCCGCAGTTTGGTGTTGGGCTCGGTCAAGGAGGGAGACAAGCTTCCGGCACGGATGGTCCCAGAGAAGAAGCGTCCATCACGTTGATAGCTCAGCCTGAAGAGGAAAAATCCTCATCAATTAACGAAATATTAGCATCTTCTCCATCTTGTCTCGAACAGCCGGGAGACCCCAGCTTATACTATCTTGGCCTACTTCAAAATCAGAACCTGCTCCACCGCAAGCATTACCACGCCCAACAGTATCAGGGTTTTGTGGGCGACGACCCATCAATATCAAGTCACCAGCAACCTCAACCTGCTGGCTTTGGTTATCAGCATCAACATAACCAACCTCTCGCGCGTTCCTCGCCACCACCCTCTTTTTCTTTCCCCCTTCCAGCACCTCCAGCATCAGCACCAGCAACATCTGTCTTTGGACTGGCTCCTCCTCCTCTGCCTTCTTCTCCTGCAACTCCATCAAGGCCACCGCCGAGACGACGTTTCCAGCCAACGACATCTCGCCGTCAGCAAAATTCGTCCCACTGCCGGTCCAATTCCAACCTGAGCTCGAGCTCCAGCACGATTACTAGTGCCAGCAGACGTCTGCTGGCCTCTCAATCTCGGTCTCCTGCAAGTCACTCTGCCAGTGGGAAAGCCCCTCGTCAGCGCCTAGCATCAGCACCACCACCACAGCCAATAGACTGTATAGACCCACAAGATACGCCCACCGCCCACCACCGCCATTCGCCTTTTCTTCCTCCTCATCCTCACCCTCCCGCTTCTTCTCTTTCTGCCTGTTCTGCCCTCTCAGCTCTCTCCACGTCGTCTCCCTCCTCCCCCATTTCCGGCTCTATCTCCCCTTCTCCCGCTCTTCTGTCGACCTTCTCTTCCATCTCTTCTTCCTCATCTCTCCAAACTTCTTCGTCGGCCATATCCTCCCCACACATCAACATGTCGAGATCATCCCGAAACGCTCCCCCAACCGGTGCCGGTACTGGACGACAAAACGAATACTTCGTCCCTCGTGATGGCATCGACCGTGAAGTCATCTCCGCCGACATCTGTCGCTACCTGGGCAACGATGCCCTCGTGCGTCCCGGTCACTACGAGGTACGCCGTCTACTACAGTGAACCCCACCATCGCGATGAAACAAATGGCTCACATTTTCATGACAACAGAACCCCCAGACAGGCCAAGCTGTGCAAGGCTACTACATCACTGCCTACAGAAATCTTACAACTGTGAGTATCGTCTTGCTGTATCTTCAACACAACATGATGCTAATTATGATTCACTAGGCTATGATTGAGGATCTAAAAGCAGATTCTGCCCGATGGGATAGTGAAAGGCGTGCGCAGACGTCGCGCAACACCTCCGGAGGTACTATTGCCTCGAGAAACGTTGGCGTACCGCCGAGACACTCATCTAACTCACCTGTAGTGCAATACCGCTACTCGGAGACGCACCAGTCGCGTCAGCATCATGGTCCTACCGAGGGCCCCTACCAGACCGATCCCTACGCTCGTGACTCTGCCTATGATGGACCCAGGTACCCAGGAACGGGTGCCCCCGGTTACACAGGAGCCGCCGGCTCATACAGCCAGTCTTACGGTGCCTCAAGTAGTGGTGCGTTTGCCGGATATGCTCAAGCCCAGCAATCTCCTCCCCCAGCGGACAATAGGTTCAGCGCTACTCCCGCGGCCGCTGTCATGAACACTTCCTACCCGGCTTCCCAGAGCCCATATGTGGACGTCGGAACCAACCGTCGCCAGGGAGGCGGGTTCGACCCCTATGCTAACCAGATGGCCTCGTCATCAGCAGCGGCAGCAGCAGCTCAGCAGGCGTATGCTACTGCTGCACCGACGCAACAGGGCTATACGGCCACTGCTTACCCATATTCAGGTCAGGCTCCTCCTGCGGGCTACGCGCTGCAGCCCCAGGATCCCTTCTACGGTCGTGGTGCGTATAGCGGAGGCAATACCCGTGCGATGGGTTACAGCAAGGTTGAAGTACTGACACTCAAGGTTTAGCAGGTCAACCAACACAAGGATACACCCAGCCCACACAGTATGAAGAAACCCCCCGTACTCGCGCTTCCGCGACACCAACAAATACTCAAACAAATCCCAGTGGTACCTCCAGCAGCCGACGTAATGAACGAGAGAGCGACAGGCACAGCACAGACCGACACCACCGATCAAGCCGCCGGTAAAAGGTGTGTTCCTGGAGAATCGAGGCCGGATCTTTGTGCCATTCCCTTTTCCTGCCTGAGCTTGATGAGGCGCTCCGACGTCCTTGCGAGTGTGATGATTTCTGCATTATGACCCGGTTACATGGAGTACGGCTTATTTTTTCCTTGGATCGACCCTTCCATCCTCTTTTATATTTCTTCCGGATATGATCCCCCTTTCAGAGGTTCCAGGTTTCTTTTCTCTGGCTGGTGCCACCGCCGAGTTGCAAGTTTGCATCTCAATAGGAGTTTCCTACTGGAAAGGTATCCCATTCCGTCTTTCTGGACCCTGACTCCGTCATCTGCAAACCTGGATCTCCCTTGGAGTCGATAATGCCCCTGGACGTACCGTACCAACTGTTATTGCTACCGATGATGCCCTGGATATACGAACTGGACCTTTTGAGACGCATACCTGGGTGTCTTTTTTTCTTTACTCTTTTTTATGACGACATTGCATTGTGGATGGGCCTTGGCTGGATTGACGACCTCATCGACTACACAACATTATTTGCCTTACGGATGAGACCATGCTGCATACGTTTTACACTGGGACACGGCGCTGGGTTGGAAAAGGAAAGGGAGCCATCCCTTACCAGGTGGATTTGGGGTGGTATCTCGATGTCATGGCCTTGCTGTCCGGATCCGCCCTCATGGGGAGTATTCTGTTTTCCGTTCTTCCTGGATCTGGCTGGTTCTTGCTCTTTGACTCCAAAATCTTTGGCCCCCGGATTCTTCGATGTAAACCATCGTCGAGACGCGGTGTTTATTGATGAAATAATAATTGGCAGAGGCCGGCATCCGGACAGCAAGGTGAGTTCGAACGAGCTTGTATATATTAGCCAACCCTTTGAAAGGATCTTTTGCTTGCTTCCCCCTGTCTCCTCACTCTCACGTTTCTTTCCACTTATGGACTTTCCATGGATATTGTCTCGATATGAATCGCAAAGACACTGACTCGGCAGACTTGACTCAAGCAGCTAGGTGTATATATGAACTCCTTGGACTCAGACTTACTCTACTGGATCTTCCTGGACATACATACTTGGACATCCTTCTGGTCAACCACCTGGCAATTACCTCCCACTTGTCCAAGGAATGGACCCATGCCATCAGGATATTTGCTTTTGCTTGGATCTACCTACTTGAGCAATACTTTGCTTTGGACACTACCCAGGACAACTCACCTCAGACGAGGTTTGCTCACGTTCGTCACTGACGATACTGGCACTCATCTGCATCCGCAATGAGTCGCTTGGGATACAAACAAAACAATGCAAGAATCAAAGCATACCATTGCAAAGGAGTCAAGGTAACATGCAAACAAGGTGATTCAATGACCATCAACCTGGAATCATTCTCGTTTAACATCACCGGATCGCAACTTGCTACATTATTGTCTGCGATATGATTCGCTTGTTGCCGTGGGCTCTACGGAATCCACTCCTGTTTGCACCATGGACCAACTCCTTGAGAGTTTGCTTTGGAATGAGTCAACCTGTTAAAGCCTGGACATTGCTACACCTTGCTGGCCACATGACAATCGTGATAATTCGACAACTTGGACGAAACTAGCATGTGGAATTGTTTCTTCTGGAGCCACTGCCGTGGATATTGTATCAACTCTCTGGACGATATTTCAGCAAACAAGCACTATCTGACTTTTGAAGCCGTACATACACTCATACGTACAATACCAACATTACTGGACCTGATCAAACCTGGAGAACCGGCCCTTTTGGACATGGATGGCGGAGGTTTGCGTGCTTGGTTCTTGGGAAAGCCAAAATGGCAGCATGGACGGCGCTGGAGGAGGATGACTAGGACGACTGGGCTTAGACGGATCGGCTTTGCTTTTGGTTTATTTCTTTACTGTTCTTTTCCGACATTGGACCCGTGGATACATCTCTTCTGGCCGTTTTATTTTGTGCTTTACTGTCTTTTGTGCTATGGTTATCATGTCTTTTTTGGCTGTGGATTGCCGAAGATACAGGGAGTTAAGAGTTCTGTTCTCATCTACTTGAAGTTGAATGTGTGGAAGAGTTGAATGATATGATTTTTTATTGTTGAAAAAGTCTGTCGAATGGAATACAAGAGTTGACCAACTCATCAATGTCTGTGCCCACCAGCCTTGAATTGAAATGAACATCTCCCCTAGGTGAAATGACACACCAAATCTTAATACCCGAGTAAACACTACCGCGGATCCTTCTGCTGCCCTCGCCATATACCTATGCTGTGTGTGTAGTCATTCAGTTCGCTCTACAGACGGACGGTTCTTTCGTCGATAGGGATGATGGGAGTGAAGTCGTTGGTGAATACAATGAGCCGTGTGGTGATGCCTTGGCAGCCTGTGGCTCCTGGGCTCTGGTGGAGGCGGTTCGAGTACGCCATCGCCAAGGAGCATGTCAATGACAGACAAGATCCAAAGCTCACAAGGGCCCGGTTTACCAAGGGAGGGAGCGGGCTCTTGGGAACCCTGAGAACCCAAAGGCCTTGGATGACCCTTGATCATAGCACAGACATGGTCGAGTTTTTGAGATGAGATTGAACCGACGAAAACGCTGTCGTGAATATAGCCAACATGGTCTGGAGAAGCGAGAGTATCGGTTACAAGCGTCATAAAAGGTTGTGGATGGTCTGGGTGAGGAAGGTCCACGACTTGGTAGAGGTAACCAGCTGGTCGAGGAGGGCTTGTTGGAATAAAGATCTTGTGAGAACCGGGGGCGTGTTGTATGTGAAAGACTTGGTATCGAGACGGCTCTGAGCCGCAGGTTGGAATGCTCGGAGGAGCATTAGAAATGGGAGACTGAGCAGATTCGAAACCGCTTGGAGAAGTCATGGTGACCAAGAAGATGCCGTGAGGGTGGAATTGTGGTGCTTGAAGTTGTTGATTGACTGATGGAATAAAGAAGTGCTGGTGCTGGTGCCGGCAAGACAGTGGGATAATCATGTCTAGATATATCCATCAGCCCTTCGACAGAGACACAAACGGCGGACATGGAAGCACTAAAGAGAGATGGCCGAACTAGTATTGACATCGGTTTGGGTCATGTATGAACCCGTGAGTATCGTATCATGGGATGTAGCGTGAGCAACGGCAGGCTGAGTTTCGAAGTCTGCAAGTGTCCGTACACTAGGCCAAGGTAGCTGTAATGATCCGAGGTTGTCTGCTTATGGTGTTGACGCCGACGGAATCCTAGTATCTAGTCGACCATGGTGTCTGCCTCTGAGAATGCACGACGGTGATGCGTTGTCCGGGGTTAGCAACGAGCGGGCGGGCGAGTGCACTTTGAGACAGAATGAATGTCTGTCTCTTGGGCGAGGTAGTTGCTAGCAAGTATCCTTGAACACACGGTCGCTTCTCGTTCTAGATTTGGTAGAATGCTAATCAAGCATCATGGCAAAAAGCAAGCAATTGGGCATGACACCCTGGTCGAGTCGAGTTACGCATACGGTGCATGAAGCTCATATTGGATACTCGCATATCGTGCCAGCATGCTTTTGGCCGGAGAGAAGAGAGATTCTGCACTCGGTGGCAGGATCAAGTTGGCTTGGCGGTACAAGTACAAGTGCAACCTCGTGACAGAGCAGAGTGTTGAACATGGCTAGCCTTGTATGGAAACCCAACCGCTCTGTGCAAAGTTCACAGAGTGTGGGTTGTCGTTGTTTAGTTGAATGGATGGTGTTGAGGCCGACACCGTATGGGAAGCAAGGCGAGTCGGGTGGCTGCGCGAGCTCAAACACAAGCCGAGGTTGGAGATGGTCGAGTTGTTCGTTTTTTTGGTTGGTACACACGCCTAATTTAGTCGAGTTTGAGGGTTATTGTATGTATGTCATATCCCGTAGGTGACTGGGTAGATGTCGTTTGTGTTCAGTTGTCGTTGGAAATGTGCATGAGGCGGAAAACAGGCAGCTATGTAGATAGGGGAGAATGAAGAGGAATGAACCATGGATAATAGAGAAAGATGAAAAGGATAAGCAAGATTAGAGGTTAGCTGCAGACTCATGGAACACAAACCTCACAGAGAGGGCGCGAGTTTATGCAACAAAGGTACCTTCCAATGTCGAGGCCGACTGCATCTCGCAGGAAGGGCAGCTGCAGCCTCCCGTTCACCACGATCTCCGCGTGACTGCCCGCATCTTACCAAGTAGTCCGGGCACTTACCTAGAGGTGGTACCTATACGCCGTATTCGTACTGCGAGCATCTCCCCTTGGTCTGTTGCCTGTCTTCCGTTTCAGTTCCATTGGGCCTCAAGATGACAACCTACCTCCTAGGTACTTAGGTACTTACTTACCTGGAGTGAAGCTCACCAAATGTAAACCTAATACACTGAGGAACACGGCCAGCAGGATATGGAGTTGAGAATGAAACGAGCACGCCATTTGGATGGAAGATTTTAGGGCCTTAACAGTAAGATGTGATTAATAACAGGAGTGAAGTTTTCGATCTGCTCAGCTCATAATTCATTCTTTACCTCGTTCCATAACCAACCTATGATTTGAACAAGACGAAGGGGAAACCCTCCCAACTATCACTGTAAACTTCCATGATAAAGAAAGGGAAGGCAGCTAAATATGCCCTTCAGGGTTCAAGACTTGAACTTCATGCCGATAATTTTTCTGATCTTGTTTCTGTTGGTGATCAATCCAATTATACCAAATCTTGACGCTTCTCTCCTCTTCCAACCCTCTTGAATAGGCAACCTCTCTTCTTGAAGAAAAGCCCGGGCATAGCTGCAAGGAACACTGTCGCCGGTCCCGATAACATTGAGAATAAGTGCAATCTCTGCACAAGCAAGATCATGCTCGAAAGCCCCGTATTGAAGACCCGGGTTATCCTCTCTCTGTCTGGCGATGCGCTTCTTGCGAAACTCTGCAAGGTCGTTTGCAGTCAGAGTCTGACCATCTTTTGAACTAGCTAAAAGATCTTGGACAAGGTCTTTTTGCAGAGTAAGGTTGTCTCCTTGTTGGTGGTCCCGACGAGTTAAAGAAATATCATGCTCAACCGTGTTTGGTAACCCAAGCTGATCCAAGTTCAAAACCCTGTGACCCTCAGAGTCCTGCTGTCCCGGTTTACGCATCCCGAATTTACCCAAGATAGACCACGGATCTTTGATTGTCTGAACGATATTTTGAAGAAATGACTTTTGGACGGCAGGATCATCGTGGAATTTTGAGGGTGCGCGCTCTTGGAAGATGGGGTTGGCAAAGGCTGCACCAAGGGGTTTGGAGAGGCCAACTGCATCCATGCCTGCGAGGACTTCTTCAACACGGACATTTCGACCGTCGCGGGGAAGATAACCGTGATTTGCGAGCGAGTTGATCATTGGGCAGGGACCGCGAATGTCGTCTGGCCCTGAAGGCGCATACGTGCCTTTTGTAAGGGGTTCTGAAGATGAAGCCATAATGATTGACAGTAAAGCTGGATATCGATTGAGAAGAGATGGATCGAGGCTATGAAAAATGAGGAGAAGTAAAATGCATTTTTATATAAATTACAACGTCTCTTGCTTGTCTCACCTTCCAATCCATAGGTCGGCACTATGGTCGCTAACGCCCTCAGCCAGCCTCATTCTTGTGGATGGTAGGAAGCAAGACCTCTCCTTGGCTGAATACTTCAATATCTTACGCTTTGACCTCTGCATCACCCCCATCAAACTCAATTCGGAGTCGCCCCTGGTTAACCTTGAACTACCTATGATAGAGACTATTTTTAAGCTGAACCGTTCATTCACTACTCACACAATACCCCGGCTTCCAGACAATTGTTTTGTTCTACAGTTCAGTTCTCTTGGATGACGTTGCAGAAGTAGCACCGTGCAAGTCAATGTCTGGATAACGACCATCTACATGGCATTGATGACTCCGCGAATAGCAAAGCTTGGTGTTCTTACTCCCTCCGCGGCCACACCCCGACGTCTTGTCTACTGGATTGTACAGTATTTGTTAGTCTGGGAATACGCGATATGCAACACTATATCAACCAGATTGTTATTATTGAGATTCCTCCAAGTCGCAAAGAAGAGGATACTGGCTATGAGCGCATGCGTCAACACAAGACTATGACTTAAGTGATCTCCCGCCTTTTCCACTATCTCCCGCCATAACACTTCATTAACTATATCTATACATGTATTAGATACGGATCACAAGGACAGGCGTAACCAGTAATAAGGTTCTGATGTAATGATATTCTGAGATTCTTGCCAAATATGGTCTTCAATACGAAAATTCTCACCAGAAGCTTCTATTAAAGTACAGCCTTTAATGTGTCAGAATAATCAGAGCATTGGAAAGTTGGTCTGGAAAGTTCGATTGATCACGCTTTCGGCTGATAACCACAACAGCTTTTCCGAGGACCTTGCCAACACATATGCAATGACAAGATCCTGTCCATGACCTTGTAAGTCAACGGCTTGATCACCCTGTGATTTCAACTCATTGGCCTTTTCAGCTGGCACAAGAGGGGGCTCCACGAAGGGTGGCGATTCGTCTCGTCGTTGGTTGACAACGATCAAAGCGATTCTGCCATGGCCTATGAAATGGCCAACGTGGTGCACATTACGGAGAACCATCTCGGTGTCGTTAGATCGGTAACCACCGACTCGAATTTTGTATTGGGGGAGAAGAAGTTGCTGGGGTATAGTGGAGCGCCATTCATATCCCATGTTGGAGGGTTTCCATCATGGTATCAATAGCTGTAAGTCACTTCACGACAAGATAACCATTAACCAAGATGTATCCAGGGAGTAACGGTTCGTTAATTGTTACTCCACGACCCCTCATATACATATGGGGACAAGGCCTATATGCATTGAACCACCGCAATGCTTCTTGGCTTTACATGCCACTGGACGATGACGAGTCTATCGAGGAAATTTGGACGGGAATATCTATTTCTCGGGTAATTCTTTGGGCGTAGATCACCTATATTCCTTTCTGCTATGAAATAACTGACGGAATGTGGCTCTGTATCAACAAATAGTGGGAGGTCTTCCTAGGCTCTTTAGAGGCCATTCCATAGGTACTTCAACTGGGCTTTTATTTCTAAAGCTGTCAGTTGTTCTTGCAGCTTTTCTTATGATTCAAACTTGTCAATTGTAGGATGCCTGGCGTTCAAAGAGCATCGCCCTCCCGTTCAAAACGACCAAGCCCTTGACCGTGCCTCCATCGTGCCTCCGATGCCGGATTTCCGATATTGTACGAGCCCTTTTTCTTCTCTTCTACAAGTACGAGCTATATCTCTAAGATCAGGTTGTTCCAAATCCTTAGCAAGCGTCAGCCAATACCTTCGATGTGTACCCTTGTATATAACCCGATCGAAACAACAATATGCATTTCCACGCCAAGTAGATAGTATGCAAGCATTTTAATACTGCGATTTACCATATATCCGCCGGCTAATTCCTCATATGAGCGAACGCGAGTTTTCTTTGAATAGACCGGAAAGAAATCTTGTTCACTTCCTCTTCAAGAGAACAATCATTCAAGATTGCTGTTCTAGGGAAGTTATATGTCCACTGTGATCGAAAGGTGGTAAAGATTCGAAGAGTGTCCGCACCTGAATAGTGTGCAGTATGGCTGTACACGCAAGTTCACCGGCCAAGCGACTATTTGGCCGTATTCCCAATTTCCATGCATCCTGCACAGCTCGATGTGACCAGCTGAGCCCTTATTGAACCTCCCCAAGGTCGATCAGAATTATGTATTATGGCAGTGATGCCCCGGCAGAAGCCCGAGCCATCGCATTCAAGATTTCCCCCCTCTTCAGAGTCTTTGGGTCAGTTTGACCCATTCAATGGCAACGATCCATTCAGTGCCTGACTTCAGGTACTTTGTTGAGAGTTGCTTTGCAGCTCAGCCGGCCTGGCCTGTCTGGCGTAGGTAGGTTGAAAGGATATATAGTAGCCAATGCTCCTCACCTGTTAGATTTGATGATGAAGTAGTGCTCCCACGTACGATTCTAATGGCTGCAGAATAGGCACAAACTCGGATGGCAAGAAACAAATCGACAACGTCTCTCCTTCGGCGCTTAATCAGAACCTGGACGACTACTCTTTACCCCAGAGAACCTCAAAAAATCAGCAACTTATGTAAGACCACGTCTAGTGCCTTGATAAAGAATAATGGCACCATTAAAGATCCCGAATAAGGTCAGATTGTCAAGAGGGCAAAGGCGAGAGCATTTGTAAACCAGATCTATATATGAACTTATAGGAGAGAGTTCACTTGGCGATGACTGGAAACCAGTCATGGAAAATAGACATCATGTAGAAGGCGTAAGGGCTCGAACTATAGTCCGTTTCCGAGGGCCCGCGGCTTGCCTCAACCCAGAGAACAATCCGGACGTCGCTGGACACCGGTTCTTGATGCCGCAGTGTGGCTCGAGTTCGGTAGGTAGCTCTCCCTACCTAGGTAAGGTATTGCTTGTAATTGGGCGTTTTCACTGTTGTTCGGGGGCTATAAAGATGCATAACAATACAAGGAGAGACTAAACGAAAGCTGTTATGTCTCCGAAAGCCTACAAACTTGAGTTCAGGTGACACTTTCCAATTGCATGAATGAGGTTAATGCCAATGCAGCCAATCCAATGTCTCACAATAGCCTCAGAGGTCTAACCTCTTTATCTGTTTAGCCAATGTTAATGGTTGCGATGTGCGAGAGTTACCGCCAGTGACTCCCCAGAAACCAGGCATTTTACTGACTTGAATCGCGTTATGTTTCATGTCAAGCAGTTTCTGCTCTTGGAATACCTAAAGGAATGACGATCTTGACGTTTCGAGGCCTGCTTGGAGGAACCGACAATTTGGAGTTTCTGCATCTAAGCCAAAAGCGGTGAGAGTGGAAATGGCGGGGCACTACGGAGTAGTCTAGTGATGGGTTTGGCTGGACCCTGCGATTTGACTGGGTTTTTCTTGATTGATTTGTTTTGGCTACGGGTATTTGGCTTTTTGATCTGTTATTTCACGCTGTCTATCTCCCTTTTATTACGTAGTATTCCATATCATAATAATAATAACAATAACAAACTACCCAGGTAGTATTTAATCAAGTTTAATCTTAAAGTTGTTTATACAGCAGCATACTACGTAGTAGCTGTACCCTTATTAAGTACATGGCATTATCAGTGACATGCCATTAATTAGTTGTAATTAATAATTCGGTGATTGATTCAGGGCATTTATCATCATCCACCGGCAAAAGCGCTTGCCCTTGCTTGGGGAGACCTGACCCTAAAAGTGATCGTCCATTTGCCATGAGTGGCCTCGTGCATTGCTCGTGGCAGACTCGTGCTCTGCATGCTGTGTTCTGTTCTTGGGTGCTTACGGTACTTGATCCAATCGCCAAGATCTGGTGCGTCGCAAGGTATCACAACCATTGGCCCAAGAAATTGGATTGCTTTGACTCGACCTAGGCTTGTTGGGCGTGTTGAACGTGAGAACCCTTGCATTATGAGCTGCCACAGTTGCTCCCGCCTTGGTGTTGTTGCATTCAGCTGCCTGACATCGTGACTTCCTTTTCCAGTTTTTGATGTCGTCAGCAATGTGCATACCACTTTCTCTCGGCGGTGAATAGAAACTTTGGATTTTTGTCAAAACACCACGTGGGCTACCATATCCTAATGAATCTTCATCTTTTGATGCTTCAACGCCTAAGATTCTACAGCCATCAATAGACAGACAGACGGACATCTTACCCATAACTTACCCCCTGGCTACTCCGTACATTTTCATCATTCCTGCAGAAGAAAAAAAAAGAAAGACCCACTCACAGGCAAAATAGTGCGCGTGTGTTTTTTTTTTTTCGCTCCTCCAGTTCATTCGACTCCGTCCCCGACGCCGTCTCCAGCTTTGAAGGCTTCCGCCGCCGAGCGACCGAATTGCGTCCCACACAACCAAACCCGCAACCGCACCTTGGCCTGGAGCCCTACCCGGCCCCAATCAGAATCCCCATATCCCATCTTTTTGAGCCCCTGGACACTCGCACACACGGACGGCCCTGGTGGTACTTTCTGCCGACTGCAACTTTTTGGGCCTCTGGCATCGTCCATCGGGACCTAATATTTCAGCTCCTTCAAAGAAAAGCAAATTCTTTATCTACAAAAGTTATCGTGGCTTTCCAAGGCGAGTGACTCGGACCTCGCTCGACTTGAGACTTACTCTGCTTCACACCGTGGCTCGTGGCCGTTGGAACTGTGGACTAGCTGGACTGGACTTGTGCTTTTCTTTGGGTGCTTTGTGCTTTTTGGGTCGTCTCTAGATGCCCCGCCATCCGCCGCTCGCCATCCTTATCCAGACCTGACAGATCCTGATTCCGCCTCTTTCGTCCGCCTTTCTTCCAACCTCACTCTCCCATCGTCTTCGGCCTCGACGTCGACTTCTCTCTATATACACCCTTCACCATGGATCCCGCCGCTGTGAGGTCCTTGCTTGCCACTAGCTTGGACCCTGATGCAGACAGCCGAAGGCGTGCTGAGCTTCAGTTGAAACAGGTGCGTCTTGTGCATTTGCGTCTTGGGTCAAGTGAAGCCTTTTGTGCTTGGATATTGCTGCAAGCTTAGCTGGCCATCTGCTCTTCTCTTTGTTATGATGGCTAGCTTTGCTTTTTCCCGCCCGCTATGGGTTTCTTGTGTCCAACGCTTCTTTGTGCATCTACGTCCCTTGCGCCAAACTCCAATTCCACGAGGAACCCGAAAGGCTAATTTGCAACCGTTCACCGTCTAGATTGAAGAACAGCCCGGATTCCTCGAATGCCTGCTCGATATTCTACAAGCCGAACAGGAGGCCAGCGTTCGTCTTTCAAGTATGTCTAACAACTCTTGTGCCCCTCTATCCAACCTACTTGTGCGCTTGCTTCCCCAGTTCGACTCTGACCAAATCCCACTCCAGCTGTAATTTACGTCAAGAACCGTGTCAATCGATCATGGTACAATAATGAGGGGTACTCTACCGAACCCCCCACCGCTATAATTCCTGAAGAAGAGAAGGCTCGTGTACGAGACCGCCTTCTGCCGATTCTCGCTACGTCCGAAGGCCTCGTCCGCCAACAGCTCATCCCCGTCCTCCAACGAATTCTCCAATATGACTTCCCTGCCCGTTGGCCGAAGTTTATGGACTTCACCGTCGAGCTTCTAAACACGAATAACCCCGGATCCGTTCTCGCTGGTCTGCAGTGTCTGCTCGCCATCTGCCGTGCGTTCCGTTACAAATCGACCGACAGCGATGACCGGCAACACTTTGACAAAATTGTTGACGCAACCTTCCCTCGCCTTCTGACCATCTGTAATGAGTTGGTGAACCAGGAGAGCGATGAGGCTGGTGAGATGCTTCATCTAGCTCTGAAGGCCTACAAGCATGCGACATGGGTGCGCACCTCCCTGGATATCATACCTTTTCTTAAGCGCCATGTATTGACCTTGTTCACAGTTGGAACTTTCCCCATCTCTGCGACAGCGCGATACCAACATTGCTTGGTGCACAGTTTTTCTCCATACAGTCTCCAAGACCTGCCCCGCCAATGCTATGCAGGGTGACCAACATGAACGTGAGAAGCATCACTGGTGGAAGGCCAAGAAGTGGGCATTCTTCAACCTGAACCGCCTGTTTATTCGGTAGGACCTCTCCCAATTGCTAATCTTGATGTTTCCAACTAACATGTTGTCCTCAGACATGGCAACCCTGCCAGCCCTGGCAAAGGCGAAGACGCACTCGCTTTCGCCAAGGACTTCACCGCGAACATTGCCCCCGAGATCCTCAAGCACTATCTCCAGGAGATCGAGAAATGGGTCGCCAAAACCTCCTGGCTCAGCCGGCCTTGTCTTTCTTACACTCTGGTCTTCCTCGACGAGTCGGTTCGACCTAAGGAGATGTGGACACACCTCAAGCCTCACCTTACCAACCTTGTTACTCACTTCGTCTTCCCTGTC
Organism: Fusarium sp. NFCCI 5145; assembly: GCA_033439405.1. Classification (NCBI taxonomy): domain Eukaryota; kingdom Fungi; phylum Ascomycota; class Sordariomycetes; order Hypocreales; family Nectriaceae; genus Fusarium; species Fusarium sp. NFCCI 5145. The sequence goes on from JAWDHB010000173.1 coordinate 192,497, forward strand.
CTCTGCCTCACCGAGGAGGATGTTGAGCAGTTCGAGGATGAGCCCGACGAGTATCTTCACCGAAAGCTCAACTACTTCGAGGAAGCATCTGCTCCTGATGTCGCCGCCACCAACTTCCTCGTCAACCTTACCAAGAACCGTCGTAAGGAGACATTTGAGATCCTCAAGTTTGTTAACGCCGTTGTCACCGAGTACGAGCAGGCTGCGGACGATCAGAAGAACCATATTGCCAAAGAAGGTGCTCTGCGCATGATTGCCACTCTGGCCCCCGTCATTTTGGGCAAGAAGAGCCCTATTGCGGACCAGGTCGAATATTTCCTTGTCCGTTACGTTTTCCCTGACTTCACCAGTCCCCAGGGCTACCTCCGAGCCCGTGCTTGCGACACCATTGAGAAGTTCGAGCAGCTCAACTTCCAAGACCAGAATAACCTCCTTACCATCTACCGACACATTCTGGATTGTATGGCCGATCCTGCCTTGCCAGTCCGCGTCACAGCCGCTCTCGCTCTTCAGCCTCTTATCCGCCACGATGTTATTCGAACAAGTATGCAGCAAAACATTCCTACCATCATGCAGCAGCTGCTTAAGCTTGCCAACGAGGCCGATATCGATGCGCTCGCCAACGTCATGGAGGACTTCGTCGAGGTGTTCGCCACCGAACTCACTCCTTTTGCTGTTGCTCTGAGCGAACAGCTTCGAGATACCTATATGAGAATTGTCCGCGAACTTCTTGAAAAGGAGAGCAAGGTTGGTGACGACGGCGAACTTTACAACGAGTACGACGATAAGAGCATCACCGCTCTGGGTGTTTTGCAAACCATTGGAACTCTCATCCTCACACTCGAGAGCACTCCCGATGTCCTGCTTCACATTGAGGCTGTCCTCATGCCTGTCATCAAGGTCACTTTGGAGAACAAGCTTTATGACCTTTACAATGAGGTTTTTGAGATCATCGATAGCTGCACTTTCGCCGCCAAGTCTATCTCTCCCACCATGTGGCAAGCCTTTGAGCTGATCCACACTACGTTCAAGGCCGGTGCTGAGTACTACCTGGAGGACATGCTGCCTGCCCTGGACAACTTTGTCCAGTTCGGTGCTCCCCAGCTTGCCCAGAAGCCTGAGTACACTCAGGCCCTCTACTCCATGGTGGCCGATATGTTCACCGACAGTATTCAGGGTGGCGTGGAGAGGATATGTGCTTGCAAGTTGGCCGAGGCTATGATGCTTAGCCTCAAGGGTCAAATTGACAGCTGCGTTGAGGGTTTCATCAACATTGCGATGAGCATTCTGGCCAACCAGGATGTCAAGGTGAAGAGTTATCGCATCCACCTCATGGAGATGGTGATCAACTCAATCCACTATAACCCCATTCTTACTCTCCAAGTTCTTGAGAACAAGGGTTGGACAAACCGCTTCTTCAGCCTCTGGTTCGGCAGCATGACAGCTTTTACCCGTGTTCATGACAAGAAGCTCTGCATTGTGGCCATCTCTGCTCTGCTTAGCCTGAACCCCGAACACGTTCCATCCAGCGTTTCCGTTGGCTGGCCCAGATTGCTTCAGGGGATTACCGAGCTGTTCCGCTCTCTTCCCGCTGCCCAGAAGAGTAAGCTATTATCAATACATGAAGTATTAATGAGTCGAGGCTAACAGACGACAGACCGCGACGAGGCTCTCCGTGACGACTTCCACCTGGAATCTACTTACGATTATGGTGAGGAAGATGAGTGGGATGATGATGAGGCCAACTGGAACGCCGAAGAGGAGGAAGAGACTGGCGAGACATCTGAGTCTAAGGATGAGAGCACTGCTTATCTCAACTTCCTTAATGAGGAGGTACGTAAAAGGAGCGCAAAATGATTTTTTAACAGTGCTAACGGACACAGGCCCAGAAGTTCAGCCGAGCGATTGATGACGTTGAGGAGGATGACTTGGGCGAGGACTCTGTCCTGCTCGAGTCACCGCTCGATAAGATTGAACCTTACCAACTGTTCCGCAACACTTTGATGAGTAAGTATCTTGATTTCACACATGCAATTAAACACTGCTGACTTTGTTAGAAATGCAACAAGAGCAACCCCAGTTTTATGGAAGCTTGGCTGGACACCTCACAGCTGATGACCAAAACGTGATTCAGTCGGTGATGGTCAAGGCGGATGAGATCGCAGCACAGCAGGTGCAACAAGCGCAGCAAGCTCAGCTTCTGGCTCAGCAACAGGCTGCTGCCATGGCGGCCAATCTCAGTGCACCCAACGGCGGTGCCAGCTAGGTGTTTGAGCCTGACTGACATGTTCGCAGACGCCTTCGGCGAATAATCTGACTGAGTTATTGGAGTTGTTTCTGCCCATTTTGTTATATCCCCTTCCTCTTTCATGTTAGGGCAGGTGTAAAGATTCCCCGGAGACCAAGAAGAAGAAGTGTGTTGATGAGCCCATACCAAAAGAAAGAGACTTAGAACGTGCAAACAATGATGAACCCACCGACCGGAGGACCCCTCAAAAGAGTGCCGTGGGTATGATTGGTATAGGGGAGCAGGATTATGAGGAAGTTGCTGAGGTGCTTCTCGATGGGAAACTGAGAATGACGAGAGGAGGTGGTTGAGGATGATGGCCTCAACATGAGACAAGACGAGAGAGAGAGAGAGAGATTCGTTTCGAGGAAGGGAGGGAGGGAGGAAGAGTGAGGTGGGGATAAGATGAGATGAGATGAGATGAGATGAGATGATGGTTACGAGCCCAAGAGAAGAAGAGGCGATAGCAAGTCTCGAGCTGAATAGTCATAGTCAAAAGGTAAATAAATAAAATCCGTATAGTTCCAATCTCTGGTCAATCTTGTTGGCAGAGACCCCTAATCGACCACAAAGGGGGCAGTTTGACCCTTCTTTAGTGGACAAAAACAACCAGATATGTTTCCTCCTGCACCGGTTTCCTCGTCCCACCTCATGCTACTCGTCCTAAGCACCATAATGTCTGCGTTCTTTGTCAAGTCGAAATCATTGAGACTGTAGTCGAAAGCCAGAGGCGTCAAGGCATCTTCGTAGTAAACCAAGCCCTGGCCTGGATCGCTATACATCCTCCACTGTGTTGGCCAGAGATCCTTGTCGGTGATATCTTCTGGGCTTATGAGAATCTGCGGGGTACTAACAGCTCGGATCATGCCCATTGTGTTACCGAGGGCGGTTGCAAGATCACTGGCTGGTTTCATCTTGTGGTTGAAGAAGAAGAGACGGTCATATTTCTCTGGAGATTGATTTGTCAGTGTTTGTTTTTTCTGTTAGACCAGATATTGTAACTAACTCACCGTATGGTTTTGGCCAGTTACTCATCTTTCGGTTCTTGACCTCCTCCCAGATCTTCCATCGGTCACGGCCTCGAGACATGTGGTATGTGTCACCAGCAACAACGGTATAATCCTTGGAGTGATAGCACTTGAGCTCCCCATTATTGACGTACTCCATGATAAGGCTATCACCTGTGAGATCACTCATCGCAAGATGAATCTTGGTCTTGAGTCCATCAACTGGGGCCTCCCTCACGATCTCGAACCAATCCTCTTTGCCCTCCCTCGGACAAATCTCGTTGTGGATATCATCAACAGCTTCAAACATATCAAGAAAGTACTGCATCCAAATTCCCGACGACATACCCGGAACACTCTTCGTATCCGGCCCATACGCATCCGATCCCAGAAACAATGCACTGGCCGAAAGACCGCGCTCGTTGATACCCTCCACGAATATCTGGTCGAACATGACGGCTGTGGTGGAAGCGTATCTAGAGATCCATCTGAAGGGGTTTTCCACGCCGCCTGTGCGTTTTAACCCGCGTGGGAAGACCCAGAAGGCTAGGGACGGATCCTGGGCGAAGTCGACGGAGCGGCCGATTATGATGCTGTCTTCTTCATCTTGGTGATGGTTGTAGTAGAGTACGCGAGAGCAGGCAAGGGTGAGGGTCAGATGTGCTAGGAGGACGAGCAGAAGCCACATTTTGGCGAAATTCTTTCTCAGTTGGCTAAGATGGAAAAATCTGAGATGTTCAGAGAGAATATTGGAAAAAGAGAGGTTTTGATGATCAATTACTCAAACTTTCAGTCTTTACTTTAAACTTCGACACGCGCCCTATGAGCATTGCATCCCTAAGCCCAGAGAATGTGTGCCTTTAATTAGTGAATAAGCATATTTTAAGGGTTTGGCTGCCGACATGAGCAAATTTATCGTGTCCAAGTGCAAGTCGAAAACTACGAGGAACATTCTGGAAGTAATCTAATCAATCAATTGTAAGTCACTTTACAAGATATGTGTTATAATTGGATTGAAAGTCTAACTTCAAAGTCTGAAATATGTGTCCCCTGGATGTATCACATCTTTCGATTAACATGCTCATTTGCGTGTTCAGCCGCATCTAATGCTGTCTTCACAACTTGATCCAAACACTCCCGACTCTCAATACCGACACTAATACGAACCAGATGCTCAACAACACCATATTTAGCTGCCCACTCAAGTTCTGAATAATGTGCAAAGAGTGTGTATGCACAGCAAAGGGTGAAATTCGTCCCCAAACTGGGACCCTTTGCCACATCCAAGGCATCGTGGAACGCTATCGCAGCGGCTGGTGTCTTGAAGCAAATAGAGATCAAGTATCCATATCCTTTTCCCGGCTTTTTGTACCTCTCATACACACCTTCCGTCAAATTACCTTTTGGGTAATAGACTTGTTCAACCGAAGTATGTTTTCGAAGTATTTCTGCTACACGTTCTGCGTTTTGGCTCGCTGTTATGACCCGCTCTTCAAAATCGGTGCTGTTCTTTTCCATGACAATCGCATCTGGAGGGAAGTACGTATCGACGAACTGACTTTTGAGAAGCTTCTTCATAATCGAGGAGACCTTGGACTGTGGGTTGAGGGCTATGCTTCCACCCATGACATTGCAGCCGCCGCTGAACATTTTTGTCAAGCTTGTGCAGACTACATCGCAGTACGATATGAGTTCGACATTTACCGATGTCGCGACTGTATCGTCTACTACAAATAGGAAATCGTGATCGATGGAGAGCTTTTGAAGTCGCTCCAGATCGACTGAGCCAAGGAGTGGGTTGCCTGGGAACTCTGTGAAGAGAGCGCTCAGTTGCAGTCCCGAAGCCAAGTCCTCTTCAAGTATTTCCAGGTCGGATGGAGTAGCGCTGTAGAGCTTGCAGTCGAAGCCGTAGATCTTGCTGAGGACTTTGAACGTATCAACATAGAGGAATCTGGCACCGTTGTTAGCCTGATCAATAATCAGCTGCAAAAAGCTCATATTAACATACCCAAATATTGCGACAGTCTTCTTTGCATCGGTAGTGAAATAACGGACGGTATCCGCCGTATGGCTGATAGCTGCCATGCCAGTCGGATATAAGAAAACATCATCCACATCCAAAATGTTGGCCTCACTGTTAAACAAGTGTGCAATTCGTTGTTTCAATACAAGTTTGGTATCTCTAGCCTCTTGAACTGGAATATCGATCGCAGATTCCCTGTTTTGGTTCAAGAAAGGTGCATTCTCAAGCCAATATGTTGCTCTTCGACTCGAGATACCAAACCCTGTATGCTGCCAGAACGCTTTGGATTCCTTGGCCAGATGTTCAGGGTATACGACTGCGTATATCTCGTTCAGTGTGCATCCTTTCGCCAAATTTCCCGCAAGATGCACCCCGTTGTTGACGTCGACACGCAAGATAAACGTAGCTCCCTTGTTCTGAGAATCCAGGTACGTCTGGCACATGGCCGCTTGATGACTCGCTGTCAATAGCATCGCCAAATGTCCTGGATCCACAAGAAAAGTGTTTGTTTCGGATGAGCGTGGTCCCAGCGTTGTCTCGGAAGTCCATTCAAGCAGTCGTTCTGCGAGCTGTTCAACGATGAGAGGGACGAAGAATCGAGGATAGCCGGTCTTGAGTTGTGCGATGAGGTCGGGGTCTCGTCTAGCCCAAGCTATGGTGTCTTTCCATGTCGGTATATACACGCTGACGCCCTGGAGAAAGAAAGATGTAAGTATAGTGAACTTTGTGGTATCAAAAGGGCGATTCTTACGTGTCTGTCTCCTGGTGGGAGAGAACTCCCAAGCTGGGCCTTCATAACTTGACCGAGTTCAGTAAAGACGACTCGATTATTTTACAGTCTGAACTTGATGCGATGTCAAATCTCACAACTGTGTTACTCGCTTACTTCTTGAGTCAATATTCGCCAGACAACGGGGCAATACTGAACCTGGGGACATCCCACTCGGAAGGGATACCGCCATTATATAAATGAGTTGCTATGACAATTTCTTCATTGTGTCGTGTTTCACCGCAACTCCTTCAGCTTGCTTACAAAATGACGAAGAGGTTTTGAGGCGTCCGTGTATTGAAAATAACTTGAGACATGCATTAGCAGCTCCAGCCCACCACTGGACTATTGAAGGCCAATGCTTAGCTTCGACATAGATTTTGGTTGATCTACAGTCATATTATTGAGTATAAAGTACCCATGATGCTTTAATTTCATTTATTTACACAATACCTGTCAGCTGGAACGGAGTAGATGTTGTAGTTGGTTATAATGATTGCTAGTCAAAGACGGTGATTTTGGGTTGCAAGTTTTAGGTCTGCTTAGAGTAAGCGTGAATGACATATCGCTTTTATATCATTTAGTGTATAATTACGTTATTTCTCGGCAGTAATGCTCAATATCAGACGTAATTCTCGACTTATTGCATTGATCCAATGCTAAAGATCCATTGGAAATAGTGAGGCTGATGGTGGTTTAGGGTATCCTAGTCGGTTGGTGTTGGAGATCAGATCTCCCCATGCCAATTCCTGCCTTAATGCAGGGGTCGAGCCAATTAGATGGCTCCTTTTCTGTAGCTTTGGAGTCGGCGTTCCCCGCTTAACGCTACGGCGGCTCCCGCACGTCACCCGGATTCGGAGGTAGGTAGGGCAGGTACGAGACCTCTCCTCTACCTTACCTAGGTAGGTCAGGCAAGTCACACCGTCTCTCCCCTCAGCTTATCAAACACAACAACTTCTCTTCTTTCTTCCTTTCTACCCATACAACTTGAACTCCTATTATTATCTACATCAGAATTGCAATCATGACCACCCGTTACCGTGTCGAGTGTAAGTCAAGCCACCCATACATAATCATAACCCCACCTCAGTCTCCATCCCTTCCTTGCTTTCGTCTGCTCCAAACACTCATGGTTACACAAGCTCATGACAGCAAACAGATGCCCTCAAGACGCACCGAAGAGACCAATTTATCGGTATGTTGGACCTCGCTTGTCCCAGAGCCTCTCCAACAAACAACATTACACACTACACAATCACTTTGATCCATTATTTTGGCTCCCATCCCCGCATCACATGTCCCACCCGCCTCCTCATAACCAGCCCAGCTAACAAACTCGAATCTCAGAATGGGTCAAAGGTCTCTTAGCTGTTCCTTTTGTCCTCTACTCTCAACCCACAGGTGTCTTTGGGGATGGCCCCAGCGTTACTCAGATGGCTGAGGAGGCTCACCGCCGCTACGCCGAGATCATGCGTGATGTCGAGCTCATGATTGACGATCATAGTATGGTCCCACCTTATCCTTCAAAGAAAACATGTCTAATTCCACGCAGTCAGCCGTCAGCAAGACGACACCATGCTTCCGTCAAAGCTACGGATGCTGATCCCCACTGCGGGCCCCTTCTTCACCCGCCTCCCCCTTGAAGCAGCTTTCAAGTATCAAGACAGGAAGAGATACATCTCGTCGCGAAGATTTGTTGCCCCTTCTTTCAATGATGTCCGCCAAATCCTCAATTCAGCACAGTCCATGGCTGTGACCAACGGATCACTGCAGTTGGCCACGTTTGATGGTGATGTAACTCTGTATGACGACGGTTTCAATCTCGAGCCGACAAGTCCTGTGATTCCCCGTCTTCTTGGTAAGTATAATCTCAAGAAATAAGCAAACTTTATGATGCTTACAGGTACTAGATCTCCTACGGAAGAACATCAAGATTGGTATTGTCACGGCTGCTGGGTACACCTCAGCTGACCGCTACTATGAGCGTCTTCACGGATTGCTTGAGGCCATTACGGAATCGACTGATCTGGACCCCATTCAAAAGCAAAACATTATCATCATGGGAGGTGAAGCAAACTACTTGTTTGAATACTCGCCTTCTTCGCCACACAAGCTGGCTCCCGTCCCACGGACTCAATGGCTGACACCCGAGATGGCCTCATGGTCGGATGCCGATATTACAAGATTGTTGGATGTTGCAGAGGGTGCTCTTCGTGACTGTGTCAACAACCTGAACCTACCTGCTATGATCATGCGCAAGGACCGTGCCGTGGGTATTATTCCCAAGACACCAGGAACTCGTATCGCCCGTGAGAGCCTTGAGGAGACCGTTCTAGTCGTCCAGCGTATCCTTGAGCTCAGCAGTCTTGGATCTAGCGAAGAGCGCCCGACCAAGCATCGACCAAACTCCCCACCAATTCCGCCTTCGGTGGCTAGCCAATCACGCCGTGTGCCGTTTTGTGCTTTCAACGGCGGCAACGACGTGTTTGTCGACATTGGCGACAAAAGCTGGGGCGTGACAGTTTGTCAGCAGTGGTTTGGCAGTAAGGACAATGGTGGCGCTATCCGCGGAGAGAACACTCTGCATGTAGGGGACCAATTCTTGAGTGCTGGCTCCAACGATTTCAAAGCACGAAGTGTCGGAACAACAGCATGGATTGCCAGCCCAGCTGAAACGGTCGAGCTACTTGATGAGTTGGCTGATCTGATGCAGAAGAAGCTGTCCTAACTGCATACGGCCTCGGCTCGCGGCTCGAGATGTGTGCTTTAGGCATGCCTCAACGCCGAGTCTCGTCGAAATCACGGATAAATGGACTGATTCATTTCGGGAAAGGCCTTTTCGGCTGCGCATATACGTGGACGATAACCCGCGTCTGCAGTGAGCCCAACGGAAATTGGATAAGGGGTATGTTTCACTTTGAAGGAATATTTCTGATGATTGCAACTCAAAAGACGGAACACACCAGTTTCAAAGGGTCGTTTGTGCACTTTGCCCAAATACATGCCCTGAGTCTGATGCAGCCATCAGTCGACCGCATGTCGTCCTTGATTAGTCCAATGTTTAGCCGTGGATGAGACTGATTAGGTACACGGTCTAATCATTTGGTTGATATTTAGTAAGAGTATATGGGAGGGCGTTAAGCTTACCAAGATTTTTGAATACAAATACCCAATTCCTTTCGATCTCGAGGCTGTTGTTCTCTTTTCTCGCTATTATTACGGATATATATTCGAACCTTTCCAGATACGGGTTTTGCATATGATGGCCTTCCTCATAGAGTAGTTTTGATATGCAAGACCTACTACAGCGACAATGTATCAATCTCCTTGTCTGAAGAAGTTCTATCTACACATATAGCGAGTGGAGCTGTAAGTCCCTGTTCCCTGGACGGTAGGTTGATTCGACCTCTTTAGATTACCGAAAGAGACCTAACTAACCATCTTACAGATTTTGTGGCAAGTCAAAGGAATTCAGCAACATTCTTAGAACAACATTACAAGTGAGGAACTCTTAAATGGTCACGCTATTACACTGTAAGTGCCACTTTGATCAAGCTGTATGATACAAAAAACAACCGACGGCTTTCAACCAATTAGCATCCGGTATGGTGTAGTGGCTAACATTTCGCGCTCTCAAATTCAATTAGAGGGATCACTTCCGCGGAGCCCAGGGTTCGATTCCCTGTACCGGAGTTTCTTTACCTTTTACATTTTTGGCCTCCTGATCTCCATGTTCATTCAGTCTGAGGAATCTGTCTCTACAGACCCCATCCCATCATAAATGGTCCCCACTTATCCTTGTGGTCAACCTCGTAGATAGCGGCGAGATCGAAGCGTATGCATGTGCCTTGGAAAGAAAAGCCAAAGTTCGCCGAATTTGTACCGTCGCGGTTATCGCTTGGGCACGAGATCATAGTATGATGATGGTTAATAGATCAATTATGTTTGAAGAGAATCGTGCTAACAACGATGACCATGCCCAGGAGGTAGATCCTGAGCTGGTTGGTGTGGGCTCGCTTGGCGGTCGCCGCGAAGTGACTGGCTCCAATAATTGTCACTTCACGACTAACAGATCCTGGTCGGCTACGATTAGACCGATCTCTGTCTGGGCCATACAATAACGCCAAATCAAAGCAAGAGGAGCCGAAGAATCAGCTAGAGAAAAAGCTAAAAGCACAAATTCTTACCCTCATCTATACTTGTCTTGGTTTTGGTATAGCCTCTTCTCACAGGAAACACGGTTCAGCATGACGTTAGATCCCAGTAGGCATGGATAAGTATTCCCGAGATAGGTCTTAGATGCCATATGCATAGGTAATCACTTAGAAACAGGACGATAGTGTCTATTTAATACAGTACTTCCTTCATATTCTGATCGAGGAATCAAGCTTTATCTTACGTACGAGTCGAAAACCGGGGGCGTCAGCTTACACATATGTGCATGTATGTATACAAGGGCCTCGGCCCTTGGCAGTGATAAGATGTCGGGACATGCATGTATGTTCAGTTCAGGCTATTCATGAATGAATGACTGAGTTGTTTACTTATTTCTGACGTTGGATAATATATACCACGTGATATCATCAATAGCTAACTGGCATTCCATGAATTCCGGTGCAGCTCAGCTCAGCTCACCTCGGCTTATTTATACCCAGTTAGTTTCCTTTAGACTTACTCAGGCCGTTTATAATTCATTAATTAATGGACTTCGCCGGAGGACTCAGCGCTGAGGAAATCCGCCGACTAGACCGAATAATGGACCTGGAATGGATGGAATTCGCTGAAGGATGGGAGTGGCATGCACTGAATTATATAAACCCGATACCTCCTATCATACCTTACCCGTCTTACTGCGTTAGCCGTCGATGCGGATGGTGCCGTTTTCCCATCCAGCCTGGCGAGCTCATTACAGCCAGTAAGTAAGCTCTTGAAGACATTCCAATTCACTCACTGTAGAGAGAGTCGATACTAATTCAGCGCAAAGGGGCATCTGGAGGTACCGAGTCGACCGCTTTTGCATCTTGCGACTCATTCAACGACAACAAGTGGTACGCAACTTTCAGACGCTGCACAAGCCATCACGACTCATGTGCAACCATCGGATACCACGTTGAATGCTCTGAGATTGCCTCGATATTTGGTCTCGAGAAGAGAGCTTTTGTACAAGTTGCCAAGTATTCTTATGAGCCTTCGGTTCAACAAGATGAGCGACGACGAGAATGGATCTTGGAGCACTTGCACCAACTCATGAGCGAGAAGTTTACAAACATTCCGCCCGAAATATTGCTCATGGTTAACAAATACCTGTTCCTCCATTATGCGATTGCTTCGCTGTCTCATGTCTCTCAGCCGGATCAGTGCACGATTGAGCCGTTGAACGATGTATGGGCCAAGCACTTCAACTTGGACGGCATTGAGTATATATCCTCCTTGTCGAATTCACCACAGCCGGGGAGTAGATTGTTATGGAAAGCGCCCAAGGAGAAGGAAGAGAGTTTTCTTTACATATCAGAGGATCATCTGGGCATCCGAAAAATCACCAATGATCCCACCACAGGTGCCTCAATTGAGAAACAAGACAACCCAGGCTGGTGGCGTACGCTGCCGATAACCAGCAAAGTCCTTTCATTTTCCGATGATGTAAGTTTCCAGATCATTTATCATCAATCAATTTCTGTTATTCTTACATTGCGAGAAATAGGGTCTCAAGTTGCGCAGTTTCGCAGCCGCTCCATTAAATCCCACCATCTGCTGGCAACATCCTATGTCGCCAGCTTCACTCAAGAACATGGCTTATCACCTCACCAATGACTCTTCTTCAAGCCTTGGTATGACAGTCGAGGCTCGCATGATGGCTCTGAACTTCAATGAGCCCGAGATCACGGGATACTCTGCGTGTTGGTTCAAGGATCAACTCGTTGGCCTTCATGTGCATCATCTTGGCGAGCCATTGGACTTTTACCGTGAGCTTGACGAGAATGAAGACAGGACACGACTTGCAACCAAGTCAGGCGATGCTCCACAAGATTCACTCCCTTACTGGGTTTACCACCCGTTGAACCCAGGTGAACGAGTTGAGCAAGTCTGGCTGCGCACGAGAAAGGAGTCAGAGGATAAGAAAGACGCGTCTGAAGATGAAAAGCAGACACAGACAGTTACTACAATCGCGGTAAGAAGACCTGGAACACCGTGTTCTGCCTGGAGTTTGAATGAAGCTGATTGTATTTACTAGCTGGTTACTAACCAGTCGCGAACACTGACCATGGGAAGAGCCAAAACAGCACACGGCGAGTGGAAGTGCATATCCAAAGCATCGATGGGCTCCCCAATGCAAGTATATTTTAACCCTGGCTTGGACGGTATCTCGTTGTTCGCTGCTTCAACTGTAGCTGGAAGTGACAAGGATCCTTTGCCAGCCGCATTATCGACCCAGTCAGGAACAGAACCAGAAACAGACCCAGTCGAGTTTTCAGAAGCCTCGATTGAGAATGTCAAAGCGGTTGTTATTTGTAAAGACAACACCTCAGTCTCTGGGCTGTTGTTTCAATACGAGGACGGAAGACAAGTATGTGTTGGGAAATTTCGCCTTGATCATGCGGAAGAGCCTTTGTCAGTTGCTGGTTCATCGTCTTTGTATCTTGGTTCACGATCTTCTGATCAAGGCAAACGACCCGTGCAAGAGATCAGTCTATCGGCGCCAGAATATGAAGAAGACTGGGAATGGGAAGAGATACCGTGGAAGGGCAGTCTTGCGTGGAATTTGAATTCCGGGTTTACCTTTGTCTCTGGCTCTGTTTCAGGGGTTGGGACTGGACAAGTTGAGATGCGCAGCATGAAAGACTAGTCAACTCTTGAATACCTACTTATCCCTAATACGTTCCATGCACTGGACTCCTTGAAAACAGCTCACAGCACAAGCAACATCTTGAATCTCTTATATATCCATAACAGACTCATGCCTGCAACGAGTTTTTGGCTGATTATAAACACCTAACTTTGCTGGCAGTGACTCGAGCCATTCTGCGTTTCTTTCTTTTCTTCTAATGCCACTATTGCCTCTAAGCCTCTAAAACTTCTAAAGGGCCCCCCGGTTTCGGGAGTCAATGTCGAACTCGAGAGGCTTCTTACGTCTAGCCCCTTGAGGGGCCCCCTTAAACCCCAGGCGCACAGTTCATTATTGCCTTTACTCGATTTCCTTTGGAGTAAACATCGTCTGCCCAAAGCCAAGCAAGCACAGCTTCTCCATAACCCCCTCGTAACATCTTTTGAAGTTGCCTCCTGTCTTCACTGGCATCAGCATGACGATTCTCCGGCCCTGGATCTTCTTGTTCACTTTGCGGGAGAGTCCCTCTTCTGAGGCAGGATTCTTAAGCTCCAGTAAATCCGCTATCGGGCGATGTGCCAGATCCACATGAATGGTGTCTTTGTAAATACTGGCGTATACACCGACAGTATGCTGTGCATTGTTCAACGGGATGGTAGCGAAGTCGTTGGGAGTTGGCGGGTTGTTTGCAGCTATGATATGCCAGACTCGCAGTGGGATCATTTCCCTCAGCAGCCTTGCCCATTCTTGTATAGATTTCGCCTGCAATATAAACTCCCACTTCTCGGTCTTGTCCATACACATAATTCGACTGAGAATGGTTTCCACACGTTCCTTCATCATGTCCTGTTTCGCTTTGAATGTAGCCATTTGTTCCGGAGTAGCATCCATTGGATGCTGCCATGGAGTTGCGTCACGAGATCAAACAAGGATTCGCTTCTTCACATAATCGTTCACGTGGGCAGAACTGCTGGTAGCGGCATTGAACTCGGGCTTATCTTCAATGGGGTTTGCATCGTCGTTGCTCGTGTGAAGGAATCTCGGTTGCTGGGGTTAATGTAAGAGTGACGTGGAGCGAACTATCGCGTGGGGGCTGCGATTTTACTTTGATGTTGGCGCAGGACATTTGAGGAATGTCTTCGTTCCGCGTAAGACAATTGATACAAGGAAAATGATGCCATTTTGGTCGCTCTTAACTAGGTACTGTCATGGGTTTGAGAAGCTCAGTTCAACTGGTGAAAGCAAGTCAAATTGACAGCATGTGACATATCTAGGTATCTCGAATGCAGATGCAGGACCAACATTTTATAATGATTTGCTGATACAGTCGAGTTCTTTTGAAAACTAGAGAATACGTTGATGTCTTTTTTTTTTTTTCCAAAGGCGATAAGAACATGCATGGTGCCTTGAAACCTATAGCCAGAACAACAACGAACCCTCATTTTCCAACATTGGCAGCATACAATACCTCTCAAGCTAGAATTTACAGAGAGACACAGCCACCCTTGCTGTCCTCAAGGAAAACACCACCGTAAATCAGTCCCTCGTTCAGGTTTTTCTCTTGGAATCCAGCATTGGCAACATCATCGGTGCCAGTAGGCTTTTTAAGAACGCCAATTTGGAACTGACCTTGACCAGTCAAGTTGCGGGCAATAGGCTCAGTGGCAGGGCGGAGACGCTGGCATCCCTTGGAGTAGTACATTTGGATGGTGCTGTGTCTGTTAGCAACATTTCATCGCTTGGCTCTTGTATCAACGAAGGACTTACTTCTTCTCATAGTTGAGGGTGAGGGCAAAGTTCTGCCAGCCCTTCTTCACCATAGGAGTCTCCCAGAGAAGCTTGAAGTCCTGGTCAAGAAGCTTCCAGGTCTCAGCAGTATGGTTCTGCCCGATGAGTTTACCAGACTGGAACTGGAACTGGTTTCCAGAGTAGTCACCCTTCTCGTGCCATACGTTCTATAATTATTAGCATCAAGAAACCCACTCTCAACTCAGAAAAGACTCACCAGGTACTCGTGGCTGAGGTTGAGAGGTCGGCTCGCATCCTGCATGATGCTCCAGTGAAGGGTCTTGACACCCTTAGAACCAGGGCTTCCGTCATTGCTATCCTTGCTGAACTGCAAACCCGCACGTCTGAAGCCGAACTGCTTCATGAAGATACTCTTATCACTAATAGTAACCTCAAGAGGGAGAGTTCCAGCCTCGGTGTCAAAGCGAGAATGGGTCTTGGTCTTGGGGAGGAGGAGGATCTCAGACCAAGAAATGTTGTTTCCCTTGACGTAGCCAGGGTTGTAGGGGTTCCAGCCGCCGCCGTTCGCCTTGTCGAAGTCGGTCAGAGAGGCATTGGCGGGGACACGGCCATCGAAGACGACGGGGCAAGAATCGCTGGACTTGGCGAGGCTTCCGAGGCGTTGGCCATAGGGGGTAGCAGAGACCACGGAGGCGAGGAAAGTGAAGAATACAGCGGTATGCATTGTGAACGAACGAGGGAGGACGATATGTACGGCGATAGATGAATGAATGAATGAACGGATAAAATACAAAGAAATGAATGGATACTAGCCAGTAGTAATTTGAAGATGAAATAAATGCTGTAGAACTGACATCACTCAAAATGCGCCAACATCTCAATATATATCGTGAAATCTTCCATTTCCGGAACGGACGATTCGGTAGATGTCCCCTTTCAGATCATGTTTGCAATCGCGTCTGCGCGGCAGTTGACGAGGCATCCCACTATGACCATGAAAACTCGGTATTCCACCCGTAAATATATTTTTTCCATTGGAGGAATTAATATTTTTTTTTCTTAGTGACGGAGTATCTGAAACGTTTTCCAGAAGCCAAATAAACTTTAACTGGGATCCAAAAGCTGAGATGCTAATTAAGTTTAATTAAGGAACTAGGTCCGGGATGTAACCGTCTTCCCATATTCCGACGATAGTTTCAAGGAGAGAACACGGGGTAGATGGTGGGTAAAGCCGATCGTATCGTGAGACGACCATAAAAACTTATTTATGAGCATTTTGATAATATTGCAAGAATCTCCTCCAACCGGAACCTGACGGAGCCTAACGGAGCCCGAACGAAGCCGACCCCGAGACGGAGGAGACGGAGGAGACCCGACGGTCCCGACCCACTGCCGTCCGATGGGGCCCATATTAAATGCCGTCAGTATCGGTACAGCGGTGCTTCAGTCTTGGCCACCGAAACTTTCAACATAGGTAAGGTAAGGGACTTAGGTACCTTACATGCAAGCAAACTCGGCCAAGTATCATTCTACGTTAAGCTTACTAGGTAACGTTAGTTTACAGAAAACAAACTATCGTTTTCTAAATTCCATGACAGGCGGCACGGCACGCTTTCCTCTTCCCCGCCTATCAAACTCTGAATAGTTATCCAAAGTAACAATCCACCACAAATCCTTCAAACCTAGACTTCTCTACAGTACTCACTCCTCTATTCTCACTCCCTTCCCATGCTATCCTCAACACTGGTTAGTTTCCAGCCAGCCTCTTCCCCACAATCTTCATGTTACATGTTACATGATTCATCTCCAACGCCCACGCATCCCAATAATCAATCACATTCATACGCGAATATTCCCCTGCCAGTAACACAAACCAATAAATGCTTCCACCCCCACGAGATCCCCAATGCGGGCACGAATCAACCTTCTTTGGTCTCGGCATCTATATCCGAGGAGGCTTCTCCCTTGAACCGGTGAGGACAGACGATACTCACGCTGGATCAGCCTCAATTCTTGGGATATTCACTCGGCACGTTATTTCCGCGATTGTGCATTAGCTGTGTGCCGGAGTAGGTATTAATATGGCCGGTCACGCGGGCGATCAAATGAAGCATTAGACTAGCTTGGAACTGCAATGCATATAAAGCAATGTGACCTAAGTGTGATAGAACCCGTGAACAAAGATTGGTTGTGACACTCTCTTAGAGTCTAGACTCTATCTGTTCCGTCAAATCCTCTCAGCCACGTGGGGGCTCGACACTGTGTCTCAACTTTGTCCAAGAAGCTTCCATTATATCATCAATGACTTCAGCCTTAGCCAGGTACCCGTACAAACCATAACAGACACCCAATCCCTATGACACTAATAATAAACTCAAGGGAAACTTACGGTGCTACTCTGCTACTGTACTATACAGAAAAAGGGTTGTTGATGCTTACAGCACCTCGCGTCATAAGCTATCCACATGCCCACAGTCGATGACACTCCTCATCAATAGTCATCGTCATCCCGAAGCCTCACCTTATGCCAACGTCCAACAAGCTCCCGTGACATTTCCACTTGCATCAGTGCCTATTTCTGATCCTGATCAGCGGTGAAGCCACTCTAGCTTCTCGTCCTAATTCATTTATCACTCATCCCGACATCGCCCTCGCTCTGGCTAATACAGGCATCGTGGTGAGACATGCACGCACGTCGCTTGGAATGCTACCGGTTTTCTGAATATGCATTACCGAGCAATGCCAGCCGGTCCACAGCATCGGCGCATCCGTACACGCCACATGGGAGTGCATTCATTCATCTCTTCCAGCGACCGGGTAAATAGACACTGGAGTAAACATCATAATCAAAACAATGAATGACATGTGATATAACATGCTACGATACCAAGAAGTGGAATGCTTCTATGGTTCTTCTAGTAAAATAGATCTCGTTTCAATCCTTGTAAATCTAGATAATGCTCTTACTCAATCGTCAGGCGATTGATATCCGTTATCGCAAACAGGTCAAAGCACCTGATAACGACGTCAAATGTCACGGCTGCAGCGCCAAGTCATCCCGAAGACGGCCCTTCTTTTATGGATACATACACTCACTCACTCACTCACTCGCAAGACAGGGAAAAGTAGATTGAATCAACAAAGAATCCAAGTCTATTGCTAATTCGCAGAAAAGACTGGTAGCAGTGGCATCAGAGCACCATCGCAGCAAGCCCAGATATACATACGTACGTACATCTAAGTAATACTTGTAACAATAAGCAATCTTCAGGGGGTCGCACGCATCTTTGCATCCAAAAAACTGAGTGAGAGAAAAGAGTAGAACGGGTAAATTGATAAACCCCCAGTGGTCATCCTTCTACCCCTGCTTTTCTGTCCATTCGCAGACCAATGACATTTTAAATTTCCATCATCCACCATATGTCAAAAGAGCAAGAGACTGTTTCGTCGGGGGTATTAAGTCTGCTTGCTTGTAAGAGGTTCTCCCTCTGCGCCGGTTGTAGTGCATCATCATCCGACAGAAACAGAAGAAAGGGTGTATACTATGTACAGGTTGGAGTGTAATATGAAAGAGAAACGGCAGAAAAGTCACCAACTCCAGGCCATGTAGGCCTACCCCCCTCATCCATGGCCAGTTCGACCCCAACGCCGGTATAGGTGCATGCAACAGTATAAGGCGCGTAATCCAATCGCGCTCTCGCGTAATCAAATAAAAGCTTGTTTAGTGGTTGTAGGACACTGAAAATGTCGTTCCATCAATCATTAATCGTCGTTTAATAGCCCGGTTGGCCAGGCATCTTGCCCAGTGAGTGAGAGCCGGTGCCCTTCGGGGGCAGGTGGTTATGGCAGAAGATCTTCTTGTTGCCGTTGATTGAATTATCCTTCTTGGTCGCATCGATGAGAAGGGCCGGGTCGTCGTAGGATTCAAGCTGGCAACATTCAACGTTCTTCAACCAGCGGTTATGGATAACATCCTCGATGCTGATACGCTTCTGGGGGTCGGGATTCAACATCTGCAGGACAAGGCGGCGAAGAGCAGGTGGAGACATGGCAATATCGAGGGCGTAACATTTGGGATAGTCGGTCTCGCTGATACTGGCGTCGGGCTCAGGATGCTTCGCATACCATGCCTCCCAGCCCGTAACAAGTTTGTCGTAGTGGTGCTCTCCGGGTACGGCGCGGGACCAGATGGCGCCACCAAAGGTGAGGTAGATCATGACAATCGCAGAGCTCCACACATCCAATGCTCTGGGGTCGTAGTTTGCCTTCTTGGCGAGGACCTCGGGGGCGATGTAGGGCTCGCTGCCGCAGATACCAGGTGAGCAAAGGCGGATCTCGCCGCTCATGTTACGACCGCATTGTCCACCAGCTTCACGAAGGCCGGGGTGAGTGCCACAGAAAACTTCCGACACACCAAAATCGGTGATCTTGAGCTTGCTATCCTTGGTGATGAGAAGGTTCTCCAACTTGATGTCGCGGTGGGCAATGCCATTGGCATGCAGATAGTGCACGCCTTGAATCAGCTGCTTGAAGAGACACAAGCGGTCCTTCTTGCGGTCGTCGCCCTTGAGATGGCCCTTGGACACCAGGCTAAAAAGGTCACCTTCCGAGCAGTATTCCATAACGTGGTTCCATCGCCCGTGGTCGGTACATAGGCGGAAGGTTTCGACAATGTTGGGGTGGTGGAGGCTCTTTGCGATACTGAACTCTGACTTGATTTTGTTCTCGTAGTCTGATTGGCTTTCACGGCGCGATTTCCCACGGAACTCCTTGACAGCGTAGAGCTCTTCTGGGTAGCCCTTGCGCATCATGAGGGTGACCTTGGAAGCGGCTCCCTTGCCGAGGTGCTTGCCATGACGACCAAGGAACTTGCGCTGATATTCGAATTCGTTCTGGAGCTCAACCACGTCCACGGCGAAATCATCAGGAAGGCTCAGACTCATTCGTCGGGCCTTGGCACCAGTACCAGACTCGGGGGGGAGAGGCCACACACTTCGTTCGGGCGGGTACATGGTCTCATCGCCTTCCGCAGTTGGTGGTAGAGGGGTGGTAGGTCGGCTGCCGTCATAGCTACTAGCTCGACGGGTGAATTCAGGGCGCTTGTTCCCGGTTCCTCGGTTGTTGTTGTTGTTGGGTTGTGTACCAACGAAGTTGATAGCTCGACTGCGTAGAGTCAAACCAGTAGATGCGCGGTTCTTCTTGAAGTCGCCTTGGGTAGGTAGAGATCTGTCGGGGGCACGTTCACGGTGTGCGGGAGCCATTTCTAAGCCATTGTCGCTGGGCGAAGGAGGCGAGTTGGAACGGGTGGTGGCGGAGGAACGGTTCATAGAAAAGCGGCGTCGAGCCGCAGCCCTTGGTTGGCCATTTGTCTGGGTCTCAGTTGGTGCCGAAACGACCGATGGTGTTGCCGATTCCGAAGGGACATAGTCGTTCTTAACATGGGAATTTGATCGGCGGAAAAAGCTCGACATGGTGCGTTTGAAGCTCGAGGTAGAGATAGAGCCTCGAGTTGATTGACGAGTGAGGGAGCTGCCCGGCTCAGGTTCTGTTCCTCTTGGAGTAGTTGGTTCGTAGGTGGTAGGAGGTCGGCTTGACTGTGAAATATATGCTCCCTTGTTGGCGTTTCCCGCGTTGGTGCCGGGGATCGCAATAGGCACAACGCCTGAAGATGTGGCTGAACCCGCTTGGTAAGACTGCAGACTTTGTAGGTCCTGTAGATCCTGGCTCTGGAGAGTGAAATCCTGGGACGTGCGACCGCTAACAGGAGTGACGGGTTCAACAGCAGACTCGCTTCCTGATTCACCGCCTTCTTCTAGAACAATTGATTCAGTAAGGTCGGTAGCAAACTCGCGAGGCGACGATGGGTTCTGAAACTGGTTTGCGCGCGAGGCAGATGAGGTACTTTTATCTGTGGCGGGAGCAAGCAAAAAGACGTCAGCAGGCAGGGATGACTTGATCTTGGAGAAGTTGCAGGGTTCGGGTTGACATGGGACAAGAACTAGGGGAACTAGGGATCAACCGGGGGGTGCATGAGGCAGAAATAGAATGGAACGTGAGTTGTGAGTAAGAGAAGAGGAAGAGCGAATGATAGGTGATAGGTGATAGGTGATCATGCAAGAATTAAACTGGACCAAAGACCCCCAAAGTTGGCAAGGCTCAGCAAATGTCATGAATTTGTCAAGTCAGGTTGGCTCAGCCCAACAAGGCACAGAAAGTGACAGTAGCAGTGACAATACAGATGATTGACAGTGGATATTGCCAAATGGCGAATGTCCGAAGACCGACTGCTCGTGGTTTCTGGTTGCATCCAATTGCTGTTTGTTTTACATTGCATTGCTTGCTTTCTCAGCAAATAACAAAGTGCAAATGGATACCTCTAGGGAACAAACCCACTTGCAAAAGCCGTCGCTCAAAGCCGATCCAGTCCAGTTCCAGGTCCCACGTCACTGCTCGAATTTGCAGTTTGCAGTGCAGGGTCCACGGGGATGGAGAGACTTCTCGCTTCCGGCGGACGCGGGAATGACGAAATGAACCAGATAGCAAAAGCGGAGAAGGGAATGAAATGAGTTGAAGCGCTTATCAAAGAGCAAATCAAGTCATGAACACGATGTGAAGTGGAAGAAACAAGAATAGGTAGGTAGGTAGACTTGGCTTGAAACGGATGAATGGATGGGCGATATTGCCCAGTTGGGCTTGGGTGGGATAAAAAGAGGCAAAACAATGAGAGAATCAATGGTTTACAGAGACGAAAGACAGTGAGAGAGAGAGCCCATACCTGCTGCTGAGTCGAGGATGGAGGGTCCCTGTGGTTGGTGCTGGTGGGGGGCTGCCATTGCCCTTGGGGCCGAGAGTGCCGCCAGAATGCGCATTTTTGGATGAGATCGGGTGCTAAGAAATAGCGAGATTGAGCTGAGCTACTGAGGGCGGCGCGCCTCTGCTGTTTTATCTCGCCTGGGGCTTGCGGTGGATGGCGCCCGTGTTAAGAGAGGGGTACTGAGCTTCGGTGTACAGGCGGCGCCTAAAGTACAGAGTCAAAGCTGCTGGTTGGGGGTGAGCAGGTGGTCACTAGCAAAGGCGAGTAACCAAGAGATGCAAGTCAGGACCACACACCATCCAAGGATTTTGGGGTCAGTTGAGTGATGGAGCGCTGGAGCTAAACTCTTGTGCTTTGTCGTTGGCTGTATGGCGACTGTGGTTGGTTCGTCGGCAAAATGCAAGAAACCTTTAGACGGCACTACCGAGTCGTTGCGGCGAAAACGATGTCCAAGTCAAGATTTGCGATCTTGGCGTAGCGATTCTCAGGCTATTGACCAGACGAGTAGCCCACGAGGTTGTTGGATGTATGGATGTCGTGATTAAGAAACAGGTGTTGTATGCGTGCGTTCCAAGTTGACAACTGATAGACTCTGAGCTGTCGATATTGCCGGGGAGTTGGTATGAGTTGATCAAGATCTCGTGCCCATGTAAGCCTAGAATGTTTGTCGAAGGTTGATGCGGGTGGTTGAACGGATGGAGTTCGATGTCCGGCTTTCGCTCTTCAATTGAGTATTGATGGTCGGTCCTCTTTTATCTTCAACTAGGTTGAGGTCCGTTGTATGATCGATCTCCCACGGTTGCCGAAAGAAATGCTAGAGCCACGACATGAGATGCCGAGCTGGTCGTAGGAGAAGATGAAGATGGGGAGGGGACGGCATCAAAAGAAGCAGCCGAGGGATTATAGCCGTGGAAAGTGAAGCAGAAGAGCAATACGATCGAGATGTTTTCCCTTTCGAAAATATTATTAAGGGAAAGCAGATGTTTATAGGTAAAAGGAAAGGGGAGAAGAGGACTGGAGTAAGGAGACAAGCAGGAAAAGCGCGCAGCTCGTCTTTTGTGTCCGTACAAGTTATGAACGACAGTGAAGCACCGGCTGTTGTACTATTACTCGGTCGGTGCAGTCGATCAATTCGGTCCCTTCACAGTCTATCCCCAGCCCACCAAAGCCAAACCAAACTAAGAAACCCTCCACTCTTTCTTTGGGCAAGCTCTTTGGCTTGAACTTGAAGGTGGACACAGACCACAGTCGACGTGGGGAACATCGACCAGGGTTAGGATATGGATGTGGATGGGCCATGGGGAGGGGCGTGCGCATACGTTTACTCTCACTCTTTTGCGATACGTACCTATCATTTGTACACAAAATTTCACTGATTCTGTATGGGTGCAATGGATGATTGACATGCAAGTAACTATTTGGGTTGGGGTTAAGAAAAAAGAATGGTTCATGGGTGAGTGGGGGTACCTAAGTTTGGAGATGGGGAGAATTAGATATTTCGACAGTAAAGACTTCCCTCAATTCTATTGAACGTAAGTACTAATTATACGTCTGCTTCATCAAGTCGCAATCAACAATCAACAATGATGATGACCCATTCTCTTCCCTAATCCCATTTATGGGAACCCTTGGATAGATAAACGAAACTTGACTGGTCCGTTTTGCTCCGCCGGACCTAGATACGTACTTATAAACACAGTGCGTGATTTATCAACTAAAAACCCACATCTTATGCGACCCAGTGAGTGAATCGAATCGCCATTTTACCCAGACAGGTGGATCACAAAATAATGGGCATACTGGGAAGACGGGTAGGCTAATATTTGCTAAAGAGTACCTAAATATATATATGAGAGTCAAGGCAAATGATAAGTAGTTCTTATCTAATATGGTGTAAAGTGTGCTGGTTATTCTCTAACCTGCCAGAAGATGTAGTGGAGGACGGAAATTGTTGACGACGGGGAAAGCTTGGCTAACTTCTTTTCCCTTCACGATGACCGAGTGCCCCAATTTTCCAGGTTCAGTCTCTGTTTGGTTCTGCATTGCATTGCATTGCATTGCATTGCATAGGTTATCATTTATTACTGAGGTCTAGTGTTGTCTATGTCTCTGCTCAGAAGCCTTTCTGCCCTGCCTTGCCCTGCCCTGCCCTGCCCTGAGCCTTTTATGTACAGGACAGCTAGCAGCTGAGCTGCCCTCTAGGTTCTAGAGCCAAAGTGCCTAAGGAACCTAGGTACGTACTACGAATGAGAGGACACCTAAGAATAGCATATTTTTGTGTTTCTTCTGATAGCTGAGGAAACAAACACATGCTCGAGATACCGTCTCTCCTGAATCATCAAGGCAACTAAGCTCCCGCTAATCAAATGACAATGCAGGTGCCATCAAATCAATGTAGTACCGTACCTGTTGAGATGCCTCGGCGAGCAATTCGGCCAGTTTTTTATGCTCTCTCATTGGTCCCTTCACCTTGTTCCGGCCTTTCTTTCCCCATCTGGGGTCCCTGAGAGAGACGGTTCGTTCGCGGTCCTCCTCCAAAATGCAAGTGCAGGTGCGACAGCCACTCACGCTTCTGAGCCTGCATCAGCTCCACCGCCAAATCTAGTGGTGTAAGCGCAGACATTCACTTAGTTCGGGCTCTCACAATTATCATGAACGCGGTGCTAAGCCATCATGAACTTTCCTTATGCTGTTTTCCTGATAAGCTTAATCATTGCAACCTTGCAAGTTACATCTGCCACATCACCACAAACAATCACCAAAATCTGTCTGGAAAATCCTGTCTGTTGAGGCCTTGTGTCGTTGTGGCAGTTGATCCCCGTGCAATCCAGAGCTAGCGACCATCTGACCGAGACCCTGTTACAGCCAAGACTTTTCAAAAAGCGATCGTGACGAAGCACAGCGGGATTCATAAACTTCCAGCTCATCAAACAACCCAGTTACATCATCAAGAAAAGTCTATCAGGAACAGCGGTCAATTCCATGATGACCACGAGTCCTTCCTCGGTCCTCGCTCACCCTTTGTGACGATCTTCCACGTATCATGAATCTCCACATGAAGCACTCGTGTTTCTGTCCTCAGCAAATCATTACGGCTGCTGTCTCCTGAACAAGGCGCAAGCTGTCAATAATCCCGCGCCTCTTCTCAGCCCTGTCTCTCCCTACCCCCAATGAGAACGAGCCTGGCGTCAGCAACTGGCGGTGCAATGGCCGACGGACATGTCAACAGTCAAGCTACTCCTTCTTGACCCCTTGGATCCGTCTCAGCCAGCTCGCGTGCCTTTGAGCCAATTTCAGCCATCATTCGAAGCCAATTTACAGAACCCAGCAGACCGACACTAGGCCATTGCGTTGTGCTGCAAATAATGCCCCACGCAAGCCGACAGGCTGCGGACAACAGCAAAACACCGCGCTACCACCCACGCATACCCGCTTTATCGCCTCGCCTGAGTCGATGGAGAGGCTGGACCTGGGGGCATGAAACGGAGCCTGGGAAATTTAATTATAGGTTTCGGTCCTCTATAGCCGGCTGCACTGCTACCACTCAGGGCAAGGACAGCACCAACATCCACCGGGATAAGCGCCTCAAGGCCTTGATTGGAATCGCTCGGGAGAGACGGCAGTGTCAACAGCAAGCCGGAAGTATTCACCCACGGAGCCGGACTTGAATGCCATGGAACAAATAACTTGTCAATTTTCCCTCCCATCTGACTGCAATTGCAACCGCATACACAGTACATGCGAATCATGAGTCTCGCCGTAGTGTTGGATCTTGATTGGGATTGGCCAGCATGATACCCAAGAGCCGCAATAGGCATATCCCTTCATCCGCGAATCCGCGGTTCTAAATCAGCCCAGCTCCTGCCTATCGTTGCGGCTCTGATATCGGACAATAGGCGGCGCTTATCCGGTCAACAACCCTTCAATAATCCCGGTTTGCTTTCCGGAGCTGCCTCATGTCTAGAGCTTTAGACCGAAACATATTGAGCGGTATCCAAACTCAGTGGCTGCTGCCAATACAACAAGCAAAACTGTCAAATGACCACAGCAAGGAGGATCAACGCTTGGTTCAAACTGCCGACAGTGATCGCCTTTGCTTCGTCACTACTGTCTGCAATATCCCTTGTTCAACTTCGCAAGAGACGCGCACGTAGTTATGCTGTGTATCCGGACGACGAATGTCCTTTGACACAGATCTGCGTTTGCTCGTCCCTTCCCGTCAATGCTCTCCCTGCATTTTGATTGCGCCTCAGAGTGACGCACGAGTAAAACAAATTGCGCGGCGGCTTGAGATTATTGCAAGTAAGCTTGAATTCTAACTCACACCTGTGACGCCTGATCGGCGTTGATAAACATAGCAAGCGGCATTTACGTATCCTAATGTACAACGCAAATCGCATGGGATTTGATTAAGCGCAAATTGGATATCGGGAAGGCCCCTGTGGTGTGGCAGGGACAAAGTGTCGGTCTGGTTGAAGCAAATCAGGAATAATATTGCCTTCCCCAAAGACGTCTCATCGAGCCAACAACGAGAACGGTAAGTGATGGTCATCGAAATTTCCACTTGTCCCATTAGACTCTGTACTGTAATGCTTAGAGGGCAGTCTAAAGAGATTCAGGGAACAAGGGGCACAAACGTCGCACCGCAAATCTGACATCAAGATGGTAAAATCTGCACTGTCTGGTATTTAAAGTCCCTTGTCGCCAAGACCGTCGATTTTCCCCCTGCTCAGGCGACTCTGACTGGCTCGACACTGAGATCTCGGCCAGTGCAACGAATCAAGGGACCTTGCCGGGGGCTGTCTAGCTCCTCTCTGAGTACAACTCTCGTACACCAGTTTTGCCGGAATTCTGGCCCATTCTCGACAGCCTCAGCGAGCCTATGACTCCATCGTCAAGTTTGTAGCGCGCCTACAGCGGCTGTCGTTTCGAGTTTGAGTGATCCCGTGGTTTTTTAAACCTGGAAGCGCCTATTCAATCAAGGTCGAGAGCTCCCAAAGCCGGACCGGTGCGGGATCTCCATCCCACGCCCACCCCAGGCCACACCATTCAAGCCATCTTCCTCGCCTCTGCATGACAGGGATGGCTGACACGGGTACGAGTGCGTCATATGCGCCCCGGAGAGACAAGGTGGTGGAGTTGATCCCTGGATATCCCGTGGCACGGTCCCCTGTCTTTGTGTCTCTATCACACTCTCCATCGCTCATTGGACACTGGATATCTTCAATGCTGTCTTGGCTTTAGGTTATCCGCGTGTAAGAAACAAAGTCTTGTACACGTTGGGTTAAACAGCTCACGATCGACGGGATGTTTCTAATTCAATCAAAGTTTCTGTCGACCCGTGCCCGATGGCGGCGGTGATAATTTTGATGCATTGACGGATGGAAACCTAATGTCTTGGTATTGTTACTCATCAGGGGCCAATCGATACAATAGTGAGGCTTTGGAGTTGTCTCCTAACTTCACCATCGTCAATCAGACTCATTCTGAGTTAAACACGGCATTTAGGACACATTAGAGTCCGTGTGGTTCAACATGGCAATTTCAGTCACCGTACCGGAACATGCTTGGCAGGCGGACACTGCCACGCCGTCCATGAGTCGGTCAATTGTTTAATTCTGCCTTCACCTGAGCCTTAATGGTGATCTGCTGAACATGCTTTGCGAATCGCTTTACAAGGGTTGAACGACAAACCCAAAGAGCCAAGCATTTGAACATGCCAAGCGAAGGGTGTACAAGGGTGTTGATGAACTGGGAAATAGGGCTCTGATCTGATCTGATCTGGTTTTAATGTTGAAATTGATGCGTGAAGGCATGACCAGAGCTTCATCGGCCCGGTGTCACTCATCGTCTGGCATCATCAAAGGCTAATCAAATCAAATGCCCAACATTCAAGGAGCATACTCATGGGGTGCGAGATAGATGGTCCTTCTTCTACATTTTCCATGTCGGGTACACCTTGCGTTACCGTGAGGATCAACACCAAACATTCGCCGACAAGAGAGAGTCATTGAACAAAACACATGATCCAGTTTATATCAGCTGACGGACAACAACTTTACAAGTCAAAACAAGTGCAGAGACGTCAACTGTGACCGCAACAGACTCACAGGCGACACGTTGACACAAAAACCACAAGGTTAAACCTCAAACGCGCTCCCCCACACTCGATTACTCCATATTCAAGACATCAAGTGGCTCTCTCCATATGGGTTCCGCTACTATCACTATCAAACAGGCCGACTTCCAAGAAACCAGGCATTTTCATACGGGCTAACAAGCAGTAGTCTGGTTTGACAACCGGCTTTTGCCCCATGACTTTTATGACTGGCTTTGACATCTCGCCGATAGGTCTTTGTTGTTCGCTGCAATTCAACTCATTGGCAATAGTGCCGAGGTAGGCTGGCTGGCACGACCAGACCATTCATTCATGGAGCTTCCATGCCACGCAGGGCAGGGTGTCAAGTAATCGAGAGGAGAAAGAGGACGTTTAGAGATGCCAAGAAGCTCTCCGGTTGAACATCTAAAGTCGCAAGGATTGCTTTCCTAATTACCTGACTACGGCGCTCAAGTCCGGCAGGCGTTGTTTTTGGCCCGTTGGCCCGCAAATCAAGATGCATTTGAGAAAAGACAGTTTTTGCCATCGTGTGTCGAGCGAGCAGTGGCGGATAAGACTTGCATGAGGCTAAGTAAGAATCTATCATGTCGATTGGCTTGCACATTCATCGCAACACCTTCAAGATATTTACTAACCTCGAATCGTTGGAACAGGCACCTTCAAGATCTGAATAAATGCCGGATCTCGCCACACCTTTTTTGATCTCCCTCGCCCTCTGGGTGAGACGTTTAAACATACTACACCAAGCACGGTAAAGACTAAACCAACTCAGCTGTCGTTGATGCACGAAAGTCAAACAGAAGCTTGTGTGTGGTTCTCTCTCAGCTTGAAGCGAAGCCAGTCAATCACTGATAACGGGGGGCCCGAAGTTGGAGCCCGAAGTTGGAGCCCCAATCTGATAGTTATCTGTATACTGTAGCAGCCATGACCAAACCGGGAGGGAGTGTGCATCTCTCTGATGCCATTGTCGGTCCGCCCATGGCTGCCTTAGACGACGACACTATCTATCGTTGTTCAATTGACTGGCGTTAGGATCTGTCGATAACGGCGTCGTGCTGCCGGTTGGTGACGGCAAGACCCTTGGTACCACCCATGCAGACGTACTGGACCTGGCCGGCGTTGCTTGTTTCAAACTTTCAATGCCTTGCATACAGTGAGCTCTCACGTTTTTTTCCTTTCTTTTTCTCGAATCGCGAAACAATCAATAGGTATGACAGATGGACAACATCCTCAGCCTTGCAAGGAACGACTCGCTGTGATGTCAGTCAGACCAGGTCGGTTGCACAAAAGAGCCGCGACAGGGGATGAACAAGGACCCTTGTGAGGCTAATTGAGAGCTCTCAGGTCATAATCATTCATTTTCACCGGGTGCAGATGAGAGGAGCTGCTCTTGTCTGGTCAATCGCTTGGCGAAGCTGTCACACCAACACCCAGCCTGCCAGCCCACGATGTTCCAGACTCAAGACCCGCTGCAAGTGCAAGCAAGACCTGATACGTGCAAGTAGGCCAGGGCACAATGAGAGAACTATGTGCGGCAGTAGTTGCGGTGCGACAGGACGGGCTCCGCTTAGAGTCAAGGGACAGAAAATGCCTCACTATAACAACCTAGCTAAGCTAACAAGGCAGATTGAACTGAACGAACGGCTTTCAGCGGATCCTGTAACTCTTTAATTGTTTACTTGCCTGAGTTGGTAAGTGCGTGTCTGTCTGTCTCCATTGAATTGAACTGAACTGAACCCAACGGTGTGGAAACACGAGCTTCATGACAACTCAATTGCTGTCTGTGTGCAGCCAAGACAACAAACCTCTTGATGAATACAATGCCAATCAAGCACAATAACCGAGGACCTGACCAGTTCAGGTCATGGTGGCGTCATTCGTTTTGGCATACAATATTATCTGCTCGATGGATTCGGTCTTTGAATAAGCGCACCTGTCGTTTGCCAATAACCAGCCATGCATGCTACATTACAGGATTGCCACATACAATACTGCAATATTTTTAAACTCATGGAAGCTATCGAGACGGGCTACGGCGCTGTATTCAATGACGAGTGACAGTTGGAAGTGCTGCACAAGGTATGTCATCAGGTGTTGGCGTATTACCCAACTTGTCGATAGGTGAGGGGTGAGATGATGTTATCGAGTTTCTCCTCTCCTCTCCTCTCCTTTACAGTCAGTACTGTAAACGACTGGATTGGCCAATTCAAGGATCGTCCAACATCTTACAGTACGAGAGAGGATAGACTTCCATGCATCTTTTCCAGACCTTTTTGGCGTCGGCTTGGCCGCGGAACAGACCACACAAGCTTTTAAACAAGCTTACCACTGGCACTGTCATCGACGAGGGGTTCCCAAAGCCAAGGAATGACTATCGAGAACTTTGCTGCTGAGCTGCTATTTTAGGTGAGGGGAAACAAGCTCTCTCTCTCTCCATCCTCAACGCAGTAACGTGCATACTGCGGCACAGCTCATGGCTGTTGCTGCTGCTGCTTCCTCAGGTCTTGGCTTTTCTTGGCCTGGCAGTTAGTCTAACTCGAGAAACACTTAAAAATGTTGAGGGAGACGAGACGACTACAAAGCATCAACTCGAGTGAGAAGGGTGCATCGCAAAGGTTGTGGATGAGCAGCAAGCCACATCCGTTTTCCCCGCCATAATGTACCCCATATTCTCGGCTGAGTCATCCCCGGTTGATTTGATCGAACTAGCAAAACAAAATCTTGGGGACCAGAGACTAATGACTGATAGTGATGGTGATGGTGATGGAGCCTGCCACGCGTTACTTTGCGTTGCGTGCGTTGGGTATCACCAAATTCATCTGCATCTGCATCTGCATCTGGGGTGCATGAGCATCCATCAGTGGCGGGTGTGCACCCTTAACAGGCAGACTGTTGATGTCAATTGTGCTACAGTCAGTACACAGTCTGGACACTACATTCGATGCCGTGAGCTGAGTTGAGCTGATCCTGCATACTCAGCCCTTGCTGATTATTCCCCATTGGATGGACACTGTGATATCCTAGTTGAGTTAAAGCAACTGACAAGCCCTCAAGATTGATTATCTTCTCCCGCTTGCCCGCGTTCAACAACCGAGGGTATTGATCAGAAATTCAGGATGGATGGTTACTGGCCAGTGGCCACACACGGTTCAGCAATGAACGTCATTTCTGTGCGCTTACTCTACCGATGCGCGGATTGGAATACGATATACAAGAGGGCACATGAAACACTGGCTCGGTACGAAGACGAGGCGTACATACGTCTTGATATCGTATCTGACACGCACGTCCGCTTCCAACAGCGTGATGGCCAAGTGAATGTAACGGTGGAACTTGAACATAAATGACCATGACCATGCTGGCTGGCGAGTTTAACACATCGTGCAGTGCAGTTGACTTCCACACACCTACACATACAACTTCACCCCCATCCGTAACCCTCAACTGTTCACCCGGCCTCAGACCTGCATTCAACTGTTCGCCCTGACCAACACTCCATCCATCTCGGCGCTACGGGACCCGCGATGTCTATCTTGCATTTATTCGCATCTTTTTTATGCCAGTCAAGCGGACGCCTCTCGTGCATGTTTGTTGGAATCCCTTCCGGGATCACCCACAACTCAACGGCCTCTTAACTAGCACGTGGGGGGATTCATGACGCTAACCCTTCGGCAAACAGCTCATGTGGTTTGGATGGCCCAATTCAACGACAAAGTGTGAGCCTGGGAGGACATAAGGTGCCGTTATCCGGGAACAAGCATTTGCAGATAGGCCTGTCTCTATGGGCATATGAGTTTGTCTGTCCAATTCTCCAGCCATTCGTATTGCTTACTTGTTGTCAGCCAAAGAACTGTCAAAACATAACATAAAAAACTTTGCATGCTGTAAAGACGATATCCATGTAGATATACACTGTCTTACAGGGAATGACAACCAGTAATTCTTGCTGGCCCTTTATGTCAATACTCAACCGAAGACCCAAGCTTGCACTGCATACAACAAGCGCGACTATTTCCATGCCCATCATAGGCAGGACTTGATTACTACTCAATTCCTAAGGTGTATCTGTTGTAGTGCCTATAACCAAGGACCCATCCACCGTCCAACAACGCCGATCCAACAGTAAATAGAAATAAAGACAAGTTAGAAGGGAGTCTGCTCCGTTGGAGACTGCTTGTCAACTCAACCATGCATAGTCCAGAACGCCTAATCCTCTCTCTTTGTTTGTTTGTTTGCTTGCTTGCTTGCTTATTGCTAGTACTTAATTATTTGATTTCCTGCACAGCGTGCCGTACAGGGTCGTTGATTTCCATATCTAAAGGTTCGTTGTCCATCCATCCAGAGTAATCATCTTCGTCGTCGGCCGCAACTGAAGCGTTAGGCAGTGCTTCTACAGGACTGGCTGGTTTCTTTTCTTCTCGCACCAGAGAAGATTCGTTGGTGAGTAACGAGGGCGCATGAGAAGTTCCACTATCTGCCACGGTCTGTTCATCGCTTGAGGGCCATGTTTGGTGGCTTGAAGGATCATCCCCTGACGGTGTAGCTGGCTGAGAGTCCTCTGGGGCGGCAACAACTAACACGTTCTGGCCATTGTCCGGTTCGGGAGCGTGACTCTGTCTTCGTCGTCCACGGGATGGTAATGGGGGGCGGTAATCGCCATGGTGCTCGTTCTCATGTTCGTGATGGTGCTCGTGGTGAGTCTCGAGGGACTCAGCAGAGTTCTGTGCAGATGAGTGAGGGACTGGCTTCCTTGCAGGAACACTTGTCGGGGGTACTATCCGCGTCATGCCGCTTGTAGGCTTAGGAAGTGGTGTTCCCGGGGGAGGCAGCGGTTGACCTCGCCCCATGGGCTGAGTGAGGTCAAGGTGGTTTGCTTGCTCAGCCTGTCTTCGTGCCTCCTTGTGTCGTTGGTAGGCATTCCAGCCCCATTGTTTGGCTTGCATCGCTGCATTGGAGACAGCCGCTAGTGTAGTCTGTCTCTGGAGTGGACTGTGTTGGTCCCGAGACGCCTCACTATGGTTCGTCTCTTCTTCCTCATGAACAGGTATTTCGGCATGCTCACGTCGTGTGAAGAAGCTTCTCCCCAGTGAGCCTGTCTGGCTCTTGATGGATTCCTTCGTAGATGCAGCAGAAGAGCCATTCTTCTCCTCAGTATAAGATGCTGAGCCAGTCGACGAGGTCGTATTACGGCGTCCCATCGCAGTCTTCTGGGAATCTTCTGGTACATCGCCATTGTTCAAAGCTTCATTCGCGGACGAGGAAGAGCGCGAAGAGCGGTTGGAGCGTTGTGAATCAGCCGATGACAGGGGCACATCTGCAGCTGGAGGTGGTTTAGGAGAGGCATCGTGTGAGCGTGAGTGAAGAGCTGCCATGTAGTTGGTCGCATGGTCGGGTGGTGAAGTGGATGGCTTGAAGATGTCAGCGTGAGCGGCGTCAGTACCCACGATGGGTTCGAGGGACGCCTTGGAGATCTTGGGCTTCAAGACTGGGCTCGCACCCGGTCCCTTGGAGTCGACGCTGGTTGATGATGCGGAAGCTTGAGGGTTGGTGCCTGTCCTGCTAAGTCTGCGCCCAAAGAGACCCGTCGGTGCTGCTGTTTCCATGACAGGGATTGTATGGCTCTTGTCTAGAGGTCGAGTCTCCTCGGTTGGGTCTGGGTTTCCATCCAGGTGACTGACGGCTGCAACATCTCCTGCCGCGGCCACTATACTCTCAGCATCCTCAGACGGAACCGTAGCATCGTCTCCTTCAAAGATACCTCCTCGCCACTGCTTGTGCTCTGTCTTGAAAAA
Source organism: Fusarium sp. NFCCI 5145 (assembly GCA_033439405.1). Lineage (NCBI taxonomy): Eukaryota > Fungi > Ascomycota > Sordariomycetes > Hypocreales > Nectriaceae > Fusarium > Fusarium sp. NFCCI 5145. Next base: position 225,879 of record JAWDHB010000173.1, read on the forward strand.
TGGGAGATCATCCCAGAACGGTAACACGATAGTCTCTGCAATCACCTCCTTGATGCGGTTCTCGATCTGTCGAAGAATAACCGTGTAAGTGATTTGTCTGGCACTGACAATGGGTTCAATGTCCATCTCCATCTTGGGCATGCTCTGAAAAGTGACCCAAACTCGGTTGCTCGGTGGTGGTTTGATCTTAAACAGTATATGGCCCTCAGCTCTCTTGAGCACAGCTGCAAGAACAAGATTGACCTCTCGCGCCTTGAATCTGGTTCCAAGGTCAATCTTTGCTGTTGCAGCGATCTCGATACGAGCGTTTCCTGAATACTTGACATCGGCTTCAACAACACACTCTCCCTCGACTGTAAGATCCTTTAGTTTGAAGTTGGTGAAGTAAGGAGCTGCCTCGCCGGTATCGATTCCATTAATGGTAATGTGGGTAAGAAACGAGGGTCTCTTCACACGAGAGATCTTTTTGGTGAGTTTCTCGCGGATGAAAGCCTCGATGTCTTTTGTTTTGTTGACTCCCAAAAACACTCTTCCGAGCAACGCATTCACCCATCTCGAATGAACATTCTCTTCTGTAGAATGAAGCTTCTGGACCAGGGAGATGATATTCTTGACATCAAAGTGCAAAGGCTGAGGAACTTGTCCGTCTGCCCCAAAGCTCTGCTCTTGGTTTTTCAGCAGGGCAAAGTAGAAGTCCTCTTTGGCTGAACAGTTTTCGGAAAAGAGGAAGAACGGTTTGGACACGGGGCTGTCGGGGGCCAATTCGGAGCCGGGTTGTTTTCGGGACAGTCGGATCGCATTTCGCTTGATAAAGAGTTCGCCTTCTGGTGTGACATCGCCGCCCGAGTATATGCTGATTTCGTGGTATGCTAAAGAAACAACATGCCTAACTTCGACCTGTTCTTCGTCGTCAAACAACATAAGATGACCATGTCTGTCAAGATGTCAGCGAAGGGATGAGAGGCATAGATAAGCTGCACAAACCTCAAGACAACGTAGAACACGTTACCCGCATTCTTGGGCCGTTGACTAGTACTGTTGCTATTGTTGTCCAGAGGTCCCGGCGTGGGTTTCCTCTCGAATATGCTCCGATACATGGTCTGATAGACGCTGGGGCTCGAAGGAGCCACGGTTGTAGATCCCACGGGCGTTGACCGTTCGATAGGCTTGGCATTGATGCCCATAGGCGTATACTCTCTGCACACGGCGAAGAAGCCAGCGGCTACATCGAGGTCATTTTCGTGGGCACGGTTGTCCTTCTTGTGCGACCGCTGAGCGGCATCGAGGGCGGTTGTATCATCGTCCTTGTCGACAATAGGGCTGTATTTCTTTTCGTTCGCGGTATCGTCGAGGGTGGGGGAGGTATAGAAGATGAACGCCAGCACGGATACAACCACAAGCGGTATGAATGTCAACCCGCCGAGGACGTATGCCACGAGAAGAGATGTGAAGCTAGCCATGGCTCCGGGTTCCGGAGCCACAGAGGCTCACAAGAGGGAGCTTTGTGCGTAGGAGGGGCACTGCGCTGCGCTGCACTACACTACACTACACCCTCGACTAGAGCTGAAGGATACAGCGAGAGATACGCATCGAGAGTGTCAAGTCGGGATTTGTTTGAAGGGAGAAAAAGTAGTCGAGGTTGTTATTTGGTTGGGGAGGCAGAATGATTATACGCGGAGTTACTTGATAGGCCAGCAACTGAGTGTAAGTGACACCGCGACCGCTAAAGGCTAGGGTGAGCAATTGGATGGAAGGTAAGGGTAAGGTTGGTACTCTCGAGCTTACGGGCTACATACGTCATGTGATGAATCCACTGGCTGACAGGCCTCCCCCGCCGTTCATGACTAGGGACCCAGATGTTTGTACGTATTCACGGCGTTTACGGCAGAAGCAATGAAGGAGCTCCAGCGGGTCTGGTGAAGGAAGTTTGAGGCGGTTCAGTGGTCGTTCGCTGCTATTCTAATCATTAACCTCCTCGAGCGTGTTTTTGAAATTCCCGTATTCTAGGGAAATGAAATACGTTCGAGCCATGCCTCCGACGAAGCTACTTGGCTATAGAAAGGTTAATTAATGATCGCCGTGGAAGTACTAATTCTTGATGGGAAAGGGCTGAAGTACGTAACAGACTAAGAACCCTCCTTGAAAGTCCAGACCTTGCTTGCTTGCTGGGATGGGACCTGAAACTCAAATCCAGTGGAGGCATCACAAGGGCTTTTGCCTGAGTGGAGGCTTCATATGACCACAATCAACTGAAATCTGGCCTTGGCCTCGGTTACGAGTGAACAGCTCATAAGCCTAATAACTATGGTTCGAGTTGGGGTTTGTAGTACAAAACAATAAATAAATATGTTGGGGTGTTGAACCAAGACCACGCAACATTAATACATCAATCACATCACATCACACTTCACCTCACAAAATCAATTCACAGCAGGTCTAATACGAAAATCTCATTCAGTCATCAATACCCCTCGCCTAAGAACTCTCCAAATACATTGCGTCTAACCGCAAGCCCCTTATTCTCTTCTGACCACAGCTCGAGAACATTACATCAATCAATACATCTCAGGTGCGCTGTACTCAACAACACCCGGATAGTACAAAAGGACAAAAACTCCTGTAGGTCCGTTCCTAGCATCCCATGCGCTGATCCGATTGAGAGAGGTCTGCTCAAACAAATAATGTGCTGGCTAAAAATGCAGTGTGGTGGTGTGTTGATGTTTTTGGTGTTTTCCGTCTCCGACGATTATAGTCTCGTTCGGCAGATCTAATTGTGATTGCGTACAGTATTAAAAAGAAACAAAGACAAAGTAGGAAAGTTTGACAGGTCATGGCCGGTGGTTGGCTGAAGTAGCTGATTATAGTCTTTTGGGTGCAGTGCTCCTGGGTTCATTGTCAAGGACGCGCAGCAGAAAAGTCAAGAAAAATCATAAGTCTCGTGAAAGTCCGTAAAGGAGGTCGGTCGTAATAGCTGGGGTTTGCTACGCAATGGTGTATTGGTCGAAATGGTCTTCTACAGGTAATGGAATAGTTGAGTAGGTTTATGTGTCTGCTTAAACTCGAGAGCGTAGAGAGGACATGGTAGTATGAGAGTGTGTAAGTCCTGGGTGAGAATGGGTGTGGGTGTTGCTGTTGCTGCCATGACGGCCTCGCTTAGAGAAATGGTGAAGAGTTCCGACATCATGCTTGCCTAAAATAATGTTAGCTCATATATACTCCTTCTTGTCGCAGTATCAACTTACCATCGCAGCATGCTCGGACGTTCTCGAGACGGTCAGCTTCCCTATCCTGCCGCTCAATGATCTCCCTAACATCCTCGGCACTATCGTGTGCCTCAGTCGCTTCATAGATGTTGACGTTCTGGGTGCTGGCACCTCGACCGCGGCGGGTCGTGAACGTACCAGATAACTGGCTTCCCTTCCAATAACCACTCAATTTGCTCAGCGTTCCAGAGGGGCGCTGTGGCTGAGCCTTGGGTGTCAGAGTTGGAATGTTCATAGACATGCCAACTGCAGGCGACTCATTACGGGTTGTTCGAGAGTTATAGGACGACAGGGAAGGGGGAGCTCGAGGTCGTGTGCCATTAACCGCGCGCTGTCCAAACTGAGGGTTGAATTCATCGACATCCTCGCGAGTAAAATTCTCCGCAATGTCCTCGACATTAGCTTGTTCATTGTTGGAGCGGAGAAGTAGGTACGAGAGAGCGTTGAACCAAGTCTCGTGTCGCTGTCCAGTGGTGCAAGTGAATTTGATGGTTCGGCCAGGTGAAATGATGACCAAGCTCTTACGGTGGAGTCCAGGAGGGCTGGGGTTATCGTCGGTAACGACACGCACAGCCTCAATAGGAACACTCTTGGCCTTCAGCTCAGTGCGACCGGCAGTTGAGGGGTCTCCCTCGCTCCAGTACAAGGTCCTGGTGTAGGGATGAACCCAGAAGTAACGGCGGTGTCGGTTCTCCGACATCTCTCCACGGCCTGTCTTGCGGGTGTACTTCCACAGATACTCGCCGATCATGGTCTGGGTAATAGCCTGGATCATGCGGGGGTCAGTGTTGGGTCCGAAGCCGGAAGGATCCATTCCCATCTCGCCAGGACGGATGTTAAACCGAGTGTCAAGCTCTGAAGCGAAAGAGGATACAGATGATTTCCTAGATGCAGCTGTATGCTTAGATGGTGATTGTCTTCCAAGCTCGCCATAGCTAACAGGGTTTCGAACGGCACGGGCTGTAGGTGTGGCGCGAGCGGACGATGGGGTGGCTGGTCTTTGCTTGAGAGCGGATGCGGGCCATAGAGGAGGTCCCATGTTGCTCTGATTGCCGTGAGAGGAGTGAGATCGCGCAGCCTCAATGACTTGGCGGTGGTTCAGGGGAAGAGGAGGAGCATCTTGGATGGATGCCCTACCGCTCCTAGAGCTACCAGGTCTACGGATGGGGCTGGTGTTGAACACATCGTCGGTATCGCGTTCGTGATGGCTTGGTGTCTCAAACATCTCTTGTGATCGGCGAATTCGAACAGTACCAGATGTGCCAGTGGTTGCGGGAGTTCCAAAGCTGGCCATTGACAGAGACTTCTGATGGCCAAAGGCAGGCTGAGCCCGAGCCTTCAGCATAGCGTCGATGGCATCAGCTGTGAGAGATGTTTGCGCACCCTGGTCGTTCATGATAACCACAGGTTTGTCGAAAGGTCGCTGAGAGTCGGGTGTAGCAGGCTCAGGGGTATCGCTGGGAGATTGACCATTCTCGTCTTCAACCATGAGAGGCGAAGATCCTTGATCAATGCCCCGAAGCTGGTTTTCTGGTGTCCTGGGCAAGTCCTGCTCCATGAAGGGTGACTTCATATCGCGAGGAAGAATGAAACCGTCTCTCTTAGGAGTTCGAGGAGAGACTGGGAAGGTTTCGACAGACTCGATAGTAGAAAATCCGAAAGCAGGGAGCGTAGGTGTCTTGCGGACGGGGCTGATAGGCTCAACACCCTCGGTTGCAATTGAGGACATGACCAGAGAAGGAGGCTCAGGAACAGGCTCAAGAACGGGCTGAACATTCTCAGAAGCGATGTTAGACAAAGCCAGAGATGGAGCAGGGTCAGAGACAGGCTCAACATGCTGTGTAGAGAGATCGGAGAACACAAGAGTAGTTGGTGTTGGTGGGAGTTCTTCCCTGGGCTCGCAACCCTCGGCATAGATAGAGGACAAGCTAAGGGATGGCACAGGAACCACCTTCTCCGGCTCACTAATGGGCTCGACAGATTGAACGGCGATAGAGGAGAGGGCCAGATCCGGGGCAGGAAGATCGGTGGGCTCAACGGACTCTCGCTGGATGGCAGAGATGGTCAAATCAGGAGTCGATTCGACAACTGGCTCGACCTCTTCACCATGAATGGAGGAAATTGTGAGCTGAGGGAGGTTAGGCTCGGCCACAGGTTCAGCAATAGGCTCAACTGCCTCACCCACAATGGTAGACATTGCGAGTGCGGGTGCCTTGCTAGCGACGGGCTCCACGTTTTGGCCTTGGATCGGAGAGAAGCTCAGCTCGGGAGCAGGAGGTAGAGAGGGAGCGACAACAGCCGGGATGATGGGCTCACGCTTGGGTTCCGCGACTGGCTCGACATGCTCGCTTCGGATGGTGGACATGAGAAGCTCGGGAGCAGGGATAACGGGCGCAGAAATGGGCTCAATGTTCTCTCCTCTGATGTTAGAGATGCTAAGCTCGGGGTTCTTGTGGGCGACGGGCTCAACGTGCTCGCCAACAATGGAGGACATGGACAGCGTCGGGGGTGGCGGCATGAACATAACAGGCTCCACAGGTGGCTCGGCAATGGGCTCGACAGCTTCTGTTGAGAGGGTGGAGAGGCTCAGGGCGGGAGCTGGGATTTCAGGCTCCGCAATGGGCTCAACCTGCTCAGTGACAATAGTTGTCATGGACAGATCAGGCACGGGCACCTCAGGTTCCGCCTTGGGCTCAAGGTTGTGAGCCACAATACCAGACAAGCTGAGGGCCGGAGGAAGAACAACAGGCTCAGCGCGAGGCTCAAGCTCCTGGGAGATGATCGAAGTCATGGTCAGATCGGGAAGCGGGACTTCGGGTTCGGACACAGGCTCGACGCTCTGGTTGGACAGGGGCGCGAAGGTCAGTGCAGGAGGTGTTGGAACCACCTCAGGCTCCTCTCTGGGCTCGATATCCTGAGCTGCGATGGAGGACATGGTCAAAGTAGGAGGCAGGATAGGAGGGAGCATGGTGGGAGGGGCAGGGAACTGGGCCAACTTCTCCTCCATGTCGGGATCATGCTGAGCACCAGCATCGCTGTAGACCATGGAAACTGGCCTAGAATCGGCGAGAGAGTCGAATGCCCAAGAAGGAACCCGACGATCACCAGATGGTCCAATGGAAGAATGCATGGAAGCGCGTCGCATCGCTGCCACGACACTAACGGGGGATTCAGGGAAATGTTCCTCTCCATCGTCCGTCATGACCCCAGTAGTAACCGACTGCGAAGATTCAAGTCCGAGCCTGGGGATGATCCGGACAGGCTCTGTCATGACACCGCTATCAACCATGATGACCTTGGGCAGGGGAGGCACAGCAGGTGGTGGCGATGATCCACGGCGAATGGAGCCGGGAGTCATAGAGCGAGCGCGAAGGCGGCTTGGCGTGCCAGGGCCGGCTGAATCGTCGTCACTACCGAAGTCTTGCAGCTCAGCGAACAGGCTTTGGCCAGCTTGAGGTGTTCCCTCTCGGCTGCTGGCAAAGCTAACAGGGCTGCTTTGGAAAGTAGGCTCCTCGCTCACTTGTCTGGAACGGTTGAAGATGCTACGGCTCATACGGAAACGGCTGCTCCTCTGAGATCCAATGGTACCATTGGGCGTCTTGGTGTACGAGTATTCCTCTTCGTCTCCTGAAGTTGAAGCAGTACTGTGCAGTGAAAGGCTGCTTGAGTGACGAGCGAAACCAGCAGGAAGTCGTGGGGCATTCTTGATGCTGCCGAAACCACGCGTGGTACCCTCAGTCTCGGTGTCATCACTACCTGACATTTCCTCAGCCCCGGTCTGGAAGTCCTCAGTCTCGGTACCACGCTCATTGGCTGTCTCAAATGCAGACTCGCCCGCTTCGTTAGCAGTCTCGAACTCTTCAGTATCCGTAGGGTGAGAAGTCTCGATGCTAGGAAGGATGGTCTGGGTACTGTTGCTTAGAGGAGATCTGGAGTTCATCGGCGAGATAGAGGCACGAGGGGAAACATCATGCTGATCTTCCCACTCGCCATCGTCGGTGATAACCTCCTGCCTGCTAGAGCGGAAAGATCCAAGCAGACGGGGAGGCTTCTTGAATTCCTTGGAGTCCTTGGTGCGGGCTTTTCGGTGGGGCTTCTGTTCACCAGCATCGCTTCGTGCTTTCTCAAGATCATCTCGAAGGTCTTGGATGATGCGGCGGAGTTCAAGCTTCTCAGTCTTCTCACGGTGGAGCAGGCCTCGTTGACTCTGGATAGTTCGCTGAGCGTGGTGAAGAGATGACTTCATGGTCTCGGTCTCAAGCATGGCATGGCGAGGAGTGCCCTTGATAGGGGACACGGGTGGCGAATGCTCAGGAGTGAGGTGGTCGGCAGATGATTCGAGATCATCATCGCTGGCCCGAATGCTGGGCTCGAGCTCCGTGACGGTTCTGCGTTGGGATGCGAAGGCCCTGGCGAGCTCTTGATTCTGGCCAGTGAGGTCATCGATCCTGCGCTGCATGGCAGCGCGCTCGCCCTCTGCCATGGCAATGTTACGCTTGACGGTACCAAGCTCAATGTCATGTTGCTTGACAGCAGCGGCGTGTTGATCGATCAATCGTGCGTGATGCACCTTGACTTCATCGAGTTCTCGCTGCACAGTAACTTTTTCGCTCTTGATGACATTAAGAGATTGCGTGAGCTTCTTCTCACGATCCAATGCCTCCTTGTGTTGAGCAGTAAGTTCCTGTAGCTTGGTCTCAAGGTTCCAGTTCTCCTCCTTGTATCGGTTCTCGCTCTCATCCAGGGATTTGAAACGCTGTTGGAAGCCCTCTGCTTCAAGCTCAAGTCGCGCCTTTTCAGCTTTGAGATCCTTAGTCTCCTCGTCCCGCTCGGCAAGCACGCCTTGCAGATTACGGACTTGCGCAATGAGAGAAGTGCTGATTTCGGCGGCGAACTCGATATCGTGAACTCGGTTTGAAGGTTGATTGCGAATCTTGCGATTGGGGACGGTCAGCTTAGTAGGCGATCCTGTTGCTTGACTCTCGAACTTGGATGGACTGACAGATCGCTAGAAAGAAATGTTAGTTGTCGTTGAGGGACGTGGACAATGGGAACGCGAAAGCGACATACTCTGCCACCCTTGTTCTCGGGTGCGAAAGGCGAATTGGGATTTGCCTCATTGCTGGGAACTCTTTGCTTAGGCAACAAATTCCGGGCGGATTCTCGAGTTAGTGTATTAAACTCCTTCTCGATACCAACCATTCGTTCGCGAAGCTCTTGTGACAATTCCTCCTCGCTGTTCACCTTCTCAATCTCCTTAAGTTGCTCGGTGAGTTGTTTGCGCTGGAGAACTAAGGCATTACCCAGTTTTCCCGCCTCTTCGAGGCGACGCTCCGTCTCTTGCAAATGAGCGGCGAGAGCTCGCTTCGCAGATTCTGGCGATGCAGGGCCAGTGACGAAAAAGTCATGGTCGTAGTTCGAATATCGGTGATGGGCGGGGACTTGCGCAGGTGGTGTTGAGGTGACGAAGGGGTCGTATTGCGCTGCGCCCGGTGCGGGCAAGCTTGGCTTGTCGGAAGCCAGTGAAGAAGCCATGATTGCGGCAGCAAAGTGGCCCTCTTCCGAGGCAAGGAAAAATTCCTCAATCACGCCTTGAAACCATCAAGATACGCAGACGGACGACGTAGCAGGCCCGTCGCAGGGATTGATGGCTCTGTGCTTGTGGTGTGTAGAGGGTTTCGAGCGAGCGTGCGAGCGTGCGGTGTTGTCGTGTTTGTTGTTTAAAAAGACGGGGTACAGTACCTGTTAAAGTACCAGTACCGTAATTGATTAGAGCTGGCGTGTGCCGCACCTCAAGACGTAGACCAGTCAGATTGCAGCAAAGCGACCTGCAGGGAGAGTGCGTAAGATTGGAGCTACTGTAAGAGAGCAGACCCGGCTGCGAGAAAAACAAAAACAATTCCCACAGAAGAAAAAAAGGTATTATGGAAGAAAAACGAAAATGAAAGGCGAGCAGAAGCGTAGCTGAGTAAAAAGAAGTTCTCGGTTGAAAATATAAATAAAAAAGAGCTCAAAGAAAGAGTGTGAATGAAGCGCAAACGGGAGAAACGTCAAAAAGTCGGTGGTCGAAAGAAAATGCGACAGGAAATGCCCAGAGCAAGTGTCTAATTATTGACACACTTGTCGAACAGCGAATGGGCGCCAACGATAATCCTTAGTCAGGTACCGCAAAGCACACAAGCACAGCGCACAAGCAGACTGCACGACACAGTGGGTTGGACCAAGACCAGTAATTAGTGGGAATTACCCCTGTTGGCTCTGGTTCAAGCGCGCCGCAACTCTTCTGGCAGACCAAAAGAAGGCCAAGGCAGTCGTGATAGGTATTTGGAGCCGGTGAATGCTGGCTCCTGGAATGTGTTCCCGATGACTTATGCGACAGTGACCTTATTGCTCATTCCCGGATGGAATTGGGCACTTGAAGAAGATCCAACGGCCGAAAGCGCTTCTTACCGCTCAAGAGGCGTTCTGTCACCAATGCAACCAAACCAACGGCGACAAAGGAGGCGTAGACAGAGTTTCCCAAGAGTGACGTGAGCGGTCGTTGAAAGTTTGCCGTGAGAGAAGGACCAAGGAAAAAGAAAATGAGTCCAGACTCGAAGGAGTGCGCGACAACGAGAAGAGAGAGAACTGTTGGTGTGTTTGCTGGCAGGTACCTGCTCTTCAGGTGGAGTCTGCTCCGGCGACAAAGTCTCTTTTCAATTCCAGAGTGGACTGGGGTGGATCGACTGATTTCCAAGGGCGGCCGGCCGGTGACGTTTGAGGTTCCTTCGCTAGGAATTGGAGAATCGCCCTTGTAAAAAGGGACCGAGGTTGGCTGAAATACGAAGCAAGCAGTAGGGGAAAAAAAGATTATGCAGATGCACTTGGTGGTCGAGAGGCGTCTGGAGCAGCGAAAATTGACGACGATGAACTACTGCTAAAGAGCAAGAACTCTCGGAGAGTCGAAATCGGAGTTGAAGTCGATTGTCCTTTAGGAAGAATAAAGAATGGATGGCCCCGTGATGGTGACCTAAAAGAGAGGACAGTATCGAAAGGGGGACGGTAATGCTGAGTGATTGGTAGAGAGCATCCAAGTCTGAGTCTGAGGTTTGGTGAACGCGCCGCGCCGTCAGGTTCCCTTTGTTTCCGTTTTCGTTTCCGTTTACTTCGGGGCTATCGCCTATCGCCCGTCGGTATCGATTATTTTTGCTGTTGGGTTAGTATTACGAGTATGAGGACAGAGAAAAGAGACAAAAAAGAAGGGATTAGGATTACTTTTGAGAAAAGTGAAAAGGTTGAGGATACGGTCAGGTCAGCCAAGGCAGGCAGGCAGGTCAAGGAGAGAATATGGAGAATTGACGGGGGAGCAGCTGCTAGCTCAGGCCAGGCCAGGGTAGAGAAGTGAAGCTGAGCACTTTGATTCCCGCTCTTTCTTCTCTTTTTTTTCGCTTCTCTCTGTCTAACTTCCCTCGATGACGGGGTTTAAACAGGGAACAGGCTCCAGTTTCCTGGGCTGTGCGTTTATGGGAAGCTGAGCTATCTACAGTAAATTCCATCTGTGAATGCAAAATGTTGCTATTCCTAGCTATAGTACTTACCTACATATTGGATGACTTGCGGTATACAGGCCCTTGTTGCTCTAGCGGACCTGCACGGTACCTGATGATTTCCGCTATTTTGCCCCTGCGTGCTTAGTACCTGCGTCGAGCTACGCTGGCTAGGTACCGAGATGTACATGGACAAGGGACATGGCCTGCTGACTACAGATTCTCCCTCAGTCTTGTCCTCTTCGGCTTGTAGAGAATCAATGAGTCTTATTAACTGGGATGGACGTGGAGTCTGCAGTGGAACGTGGAGAGTGGGACACCGTGAAACTGAAAGGCACCGCCGCAATATTGATACACTAAGTAGGTTATACAGTAGGTCAGTTGTATATGCACAATACATAGCTCGTCCTAGTCATGCACACATAGCCTGCTAATTCTCTTCGAACTATTCATTGTTTGTTTTGTTCAAAACTTGTTTACTTACTCGATGCATTGTCTTGTTGGTATTGCTTCTTATCAGCATGGTCGCATGTAGTACTGTACCCAATTATGTGTCCTGCAATTCCACAGCAAAGGTCTCAAAAAGGTCTGTGATCAAGCTTCGAGAAGGGGTCATGCAAGGATGTGCTTATTGGCTACGTAACGAGCGATATGGATTTCCAATGCTAATGCACTACCCGCCATCCTCATCCCAGCTTTATGATTTTGCTGTAAACTATGTATGAATGGCCGAATAAAAAGATTATCTGCATATCGAATCAGCCAATGCACCTATGTTTCTATATCAACATAAACGCCGGCTCTCTGCACGCGGTCTACAAAAACCTTAACTCCAGCTATGATAGGTCTAAACTAACCTCAGCTTCAGCCTCGAGGCGTTCATGATGTTGTAAACATCGGCCACATTTTCTTTAGTCGCCGTTGGGCAACGCCTCATGTCAGACTGAGCTTCCAGCCTGTCCATCAAAAAAAAGTCAATGCCGCTAACAGAACTGCCAACTCAACTTGATCAGCACGAGCCAAACGATCTCGAGGGATCATCCGGTATTCGAACTCAAGTGTAAGCATCTTCCTTGTTGACTTGACATATCTCTACGGCAATGAACTCAATGTGCATTGTTACTCTGAGGTGTCATCTGGAGCAAGGTTGCGGGGTTTATGCAGACGATAGGTACGGTAGGGCATGATTAGCTTGCATATGCATGCAGTAGTGGTGACAGAGATGGAAGAGAGTAGCCTAGAATGGTAGAAAATAAACAGAACAACAAAGCACGATTTGTTTGTGATGTTAACATTTGCCGAGCTAGGTACGGATACAAAATCAACAACACGACACCATCACCAACCGCCACAAGGAATTGATCATCAAGTACGCATCACATCATCAGCCAGATGCGCACAAAAAAAATCCAATTAGCGCCCATATTCCCCAACGGTCCGCATTAACACTCTCTTCATCTCATTTCTCTTCCAAGGTCATCCTTGACCAGGGTCTCTGCTCGGCCAATTACGCTTAGCTGCCAAACCTTGTCTATTAGCGGGCCCAATTGTCATGTTGCAAGCTCTCACTTTTGCCCTTTGTCCAGCCCACTGCTTTTCCCAAGAGATGATGATGCTTGATCAGATCTGGCTTGGTTGGAGCTGCCCGCGATCGATCCAGACCGAGTCCAAAAATAAAATGGCAAAACTAAAAGAAGGTGTTATTTCTTTTGCCCGCATTAGATCTTTGACTATCTGACCATGCAATTCTCAGCTCTGTGTGGTTAATACGATATGCATTGGCTTTGAGCTATTGTTTGGCAGCTTGGCCAATTGCAGCTCTGTGGTCGAGTCCTCCACCGACACGTCAGAACTAAGCCTCACATCTCAATATCGCTTCCATGCACTGCTTAGATAATAGCCTTCCTAGAATCATAGTTCATGTGTGTGCCATGCGTGTGAGAGGGGCAACTGCAAGAGAGGTCATCGTCGGGTTGTGTAATGATAATACGTGTCATTTATGTTGCCGTACAGAGTAAGAAGCTGTACAGTGGGTTGAATGTTCGTATCATAGTCAAGATGGTGAAAGGGACGATGGCAGATATTCCTCCATTCACAACCACACACTCATCGTAATTACCATAAGCCAATACAAAAAATGCTATCTGACAGGATCGTAATGAACATATAAGCTGCAAAGTCCAATATCAAGGACAAAATTTCTGATTGTTGACTTTCAAGTTAATGATACAGGGTAGTAGCATCAGGTTTCATTCCCGCACTGAGATCAAATCACAAAGTCACATGCTTCGATCGAAACCCAAGAATAAAGAGTGAAACTGCCGAAGCTATGTTGTCGGTAGGTAGGCTCTCAAGAACTTTCTCCACGATCATCGGTTACTCCGGATCTGAGGACGTAACCTGGCTGGTGAGGCGGTCTATGGCTTTCCTAGAGAGCTAAACATCAGGGTTCATCCAGGTATGTCACAGATCTCTTGAGGTCTGTGCCAACGCTCTCCCCGAGAACATACAAAATTTTCCATCGGGATGACGATATGTTTCAAAATGAATGTAACAATGAATGTCATATGGATTTTGTCTAACCCAGTATTCGAATGTCTTGTTAGCTCGTAAAGCAAAGCAAAGCAAACCGCATAACATCAATCTCCAAATACTCCATATAAAGCCTCCTGTCAGTGCTAATTGTATCATATGACAGATAAATCCGAGTCAATTTCCCGTATCTATTGATTAGACCACACGATCAAACTCAAATACAAGCTGATCAGTTATGTGCTGGTGATTTAGCCCGCTTGTCGTAGTTCTGCAACTGTGGCGAGCTCCTGAATGCACCCATCCCAAGAACAGCATGCGAGACTACGCCACAGTCTTTAATGTCAAACTTGGCATGAAAATAGATACCATGTGATGAATTTCCATTCAGATGACATATTGCGTTCCTCAATTCCACGGAAACCCCAGCGGATGTTATCTAATATGCAAGTGTCTCGATATGTATGCCCCCTTAGTTTCCAACAACCATGACTGTATGAACCGTTTTCCAATTCCACAAGACGCAAAAAATATCGCTCCTGTTACTTTATCCAAGATGACCATCTCTCCATGATCCGATGAACAAGTGTTCAACAAGTATCCTCGAGTCTCCCTTCTCATGACCATTCTCATGGGGTAGCCATCCAAAGCTATCCTTCGGAAGCACAAGCACATCTCCAATCAAGCGAGGCTCTGAAAGTCCATCTAATTCATCACCAGTGTGTTCCATGCCTGTCACCTCTTTGAAGTAGTCCATCAGAACCTTGGTAAAAGCGAAAGGTCCGGTAGTGGACATGACGTCTTCAAAAGAAACTCCTTCGCCAGGTTGCTTGGATGCAAGAAGTTTCTTGAGGTCATCAGCCACTTGATCAACGACCGTCTTGAGGGCTGGATGGTTTGGCTTGGTCAGTACCGCATACTGACATAACTGCACGGAGTATGGAGACCCGGGCCAAATAGGTTCTTTGTGATGGTCATTCTCTATTCCGACAACCAAATTCACCGAGTCTTGGTAATATTCTGGGATCCATCTTGAAACAGGCTGGTGTGGGTAGACATCAATATCTGCCCATACACCACCTTCACGTAACAGAATCAGGTACCTCAAGAAGTCAGCTTTGAGGATCGGATCTTGGAGGCTCGTGAAGATATCCGAGATATTAGCGTCAAAGCGATCACGGACATAGGCGTCATTGTTGGCATCAATAAGACGCTCATACCGCCACCCCGGGTTGATCAGACGCCACTGATGTGGAAAGTCAACAGTCCGGTCAGTGGGACTCTCTGAGTCGTCTTTCCAGCTTTGCCAGATCTTGTGAGGGAAAGGTTCTTGCTTTGGAGCAACTGAAGCTGTAGGCAATGGCTCTTCTTGAGGCAAACTGCTCGCTATTTTGTGCATTAGCATCCGGGTTTAGATAAGGGCGAACAAGCGACTGACAACTTATTCTGTCGCTATATGTATAGTTGCCAGCTAACATCACAACTATTATAACGGCTATTAGAAGAGTATATGTATGCCTTTTCTGCGTTGACCTTGGCAACAACATCGTCACCAAGCTGAGTGTGTGAGTTGAAGGGGGTTGGGTCAAAAGGACACAATTGATATCAGACGAAATTCGATTAAGACACAAACACAAGCAGTCCGAGACACCCTAAGCCTTGCCGCCCATTCAACACGGCGGCATCGAGTCCGGGTGGGGCCGAATGTGGTTCCCGGCCGTACATAGTAATCCATCCGGTCCGCGTCCGAAGCTTTTGTAATCATTAAGACTGATGTTATCAAGAAGACATCACGCAGCTCGCAGTTTAGAAGACAGTCGGTGTGAGGATAATGAACATGTTTAGACTTCTAAGTATGCCTTGCTATGGTGCTGTTTATTATCGACCGAATACTCCAGCGACTATCGAATCTCCTGCGTTGTGTTGTGATTCGAACACGTATATTTTCTGTCCTGGAAGGATGGAAAACTTATGTCTGTATCAAAAATCATGCATTGGGATCAACGAAAATACCACGCAGGGCTGACTCAGATATGATTGAGTATTCACCTGTCGTGCCATGTTCTGTCTATATGGTGATGGCGCAGGCAGCCAGGCGCAAACAGGACAGAAAGGAAAGCCTAAACATAGACTACCTAGCTTACTTATTTAAATTCCGAAGAACCCTTGCTGATGCTCTCGCATCATGGAGGTGTTTGCAGTCAGTTTCCTGGTGGTTAGTTGCTTCAACACCAAAGCTACGCGCAGTCACATGACCATTTCTAGATTCCTCCATCTTAAACTTTTGATTTCCAATCTTCAACATTTAACGGTCGCCATCATCGTCAATTTTGAATTGACCACCCAAAACCCCAACCATGACCGACTCAACTACAGAACCGCAAGCACCTGTCGCCGTTTTCAAGAAGCGAGGCGCAAAGGGCAAAGCAAACCTGCGAAAGCGACCAGCAACGCCACCTCCCGCCGATAGCGACGATAGCGACTACTCATCATCAGAGGACGAGTCGGGACAGCGCGTCAAGCGGCGCAAGAAGACAGCCACTGTAACAGCATCTTCCAAAGACGTAGTGACCGGGAAGAAGGATCTTTCAGCGACGGTTTACTCAGCTGATCGCAATGTTCCCATCACGAGTACCAATGACGCGACCAAACACAGCAACTGGTACGATGACGACTCCAAGGATGCGCTTTCAGCAAAGAACCTCCTAGGCTCAACGAGAGCTGTCGCAAAGGACTCACAACCGGATGGAACATACAAGGGACTCGCAAATCAGACATCTTTCATCCAGAAGAACCCCGATGCGCCCAACAGAGCAAAGGGTCCCGTCAAGGCACCCTCAAATATCCGAACTATCACGGTCATGGACTTCAAGCCTGATATCTGCAAAGATTACAAGAAGACGGGACATTGTGGATTCGGAGACTCGTGTATCTACTTACATGATCGAACGGACGTAAAACAAGGCTGGCAGCTTGATAAAGAGTGGGAAGAAGTCACCAAGGGGAAGAAGAACCTCGGAGGCACCATTATTGCGAGCGCCAACCGCAACAAAAAAGAAGAGACTGCTGAGGACGAGGCAGAGATAGCAATGCTTGAGAAGATTCCATTCGCATGCATTATATGCGAGGGATCATACAGGGAACCTATTGTAACGAGGTGTGGACACTACTTTTGCGAGCCATGTGCACTGAAGAGATACAGAAAGGATCCAACTTGTGCAGCATGCGGGGCTGGCACGAACGGAGTGTTTAACTCAGCAAAGAAGCTGAAGAAGTTATTAGAGAAAAAGAAAGAACGCGAAGAGAAGAAGAAGAAGGCAGAGGAGGAGGCCAATGAGGAGCAGTAAGGAGATATACTTGAGACGTGTATTTTTAAAAAGGTTATTACGAGGAAGACAGATACCACGATGTTTCAAATAGAACACTTGATCACTGAAATCATATATATTTACCATGTTTAATTGTATATACTCGCTTGTCCTTGTGATTCAAGCACCAGACTTCGTCTCATCTGCCCAGGAGAGGCTCAGGGTATACACGTGAACAAAGCTTCTGAAGATGACGTGCATGCTGATAAGATAGGCCCAGCTCAAGACCCATTTCACCCAAGCTCAACGGCGTGTGAGTGGCTGTCCCCCACGTCACGGCCAATGAGGGGTCCAGGCATACACCTCCATGTGATCGCCTCATCCAGTGAATGTCTATTACTCAGGTGCAGACCGACCTTGACATCTTTGTTTTTATCAGTCATCATTCCTTTTTCTTCAGGCAGACGCGACGGAGAGACGAGAAAACACTTCAGTTTTGCCTTCATTTCGCACTTCTACTTATTTCCCCATACTTACATCTCCAAGCTGTGCATAATCTCGACCCCGCACCCTTTGAGAAACACAGCATTTGAGTCCATTCTACGACAAGCTTATCTTCTCGACCCTTAAATATCGAGAAACATCAACATCACCGAGCGAGCGAACTGATAACAACGCCATCATGAACTACATATATTCTACAGTCAACACCCTCCGGGATCGTTATACCCCCGTATCCCACAAGTCAACCTTCCGCCAGACCGGCCAAATCACACCCGAGGAGTTCCTTGCCGCAGGCGACTACCTCGTTTACAAGTTCCCAACCTGGTCCTGGGGCGACGCTGATTCTCCCGAGAGACGAGTGAGCCATCTTCCACCGGGCAAGCAGTTCCTCGTCACACGCAACGTGCCCTGCCACCGGCGTTTAAATGACGACTTTGCCGGCGATGCTGGTCATGAAGAAGCTCTCGTCAACGACGGAGATGACTTCAAGGGCGCTACTGGCGATGATGAGGATGGTTGGTTGAGGACTGGTGGACTGGCGAGTTCACAGCCGCTGAAGGTCAAGGAAGTGAGAACGGTGGATGATTCCGGAAATGTCGGCGACAGAGAGGTGGTGGAGGATGATGAAATTCCTGATATGGAGGATGAGGACGACGATGAGGCTATCATCCGTGATTCTGGTGCCGACTCCAAGAACAGGTATGCAGTATCGTGTATGCTACAAGGAAATCTACTAACAGCCATGTCAGTGCTCATAGAACATACACCCTCTACATCATGTACTCTCCCTACTACCGAACACCCCGCCTGTATCTCTCAGGTTATCTCGCCAACGGCCAGCCCCTACCTCCTACCGACATGACAGAGGATATTGTAGGCGACTACAAGGACAAGACAGTGACACTGGAGGACTTCCCCTTCTTCGCAAACAACATCAAGATGGCCTCTGTGCATCCCTGCAAGCACGCCTCAGTCATGAAGACACTACTTGACCGAGCCGATGCTGCCCTCCGTCTTCGTCGTGAGAAGCTTCGTGAAGGTAGCAGCCAGACACCCTCTGGTATGGAAGGCCTGGTAGACGAGATTGGAAAGCTGGATGTCAAGGGTGCCCAAGAGGCGGCGGACAAGGATGAGTGGGAGGAGGTGCAGGAGGCCGAGATTGACGATCACGAGGTTGCTATCCGAGTGGATCAGTACCTGGTTGTCTTCCTCAAGGTATGTTTCCACCTTTTGCGTTCAGATATCCTGCCTTGCTAACATGTCTTCAGTTTATGGCCAGTGTGACACCTGGTATCGAGCATGATTTCACCATGGGTGTTTGAGCTGAACGAAGGGTTGAGATGACATTTGTGGATCAGAGATACAGATAGGTATGAAAGAATGGAATGGGAACAACTATATCAGGAGAACCGGCGTTGATGGTGTTTTTATCTTGAGAACTACTGTGGTAGCTACTGTACTCGGACAGTGTAGATCCTCTCACTCCCATCACGAATAAATGGAACGATATCATGTCGCGTCCGTGTACCTACGTGAACGTTTCAATGTGATGGCTGTCTCTCCCTCCTGTTGCTTCCAATATCGAAAATCGAGCACATATATGGAATGGTTGGTCGTAATGCCTTGAAAGGAATGGCCTTCCGAAGTTTGGGATATAAATTTGATGCTATGATGAAATGAATAGATGAGAACTAACTTGAAACCTACTATGGATAATGCTGATCTTTCTCATCAGAGGTCTAGATATACTCTCCTATACGTACATAAACCTAAGTATGTGGAAAGCCTAATTTGATTTGGCTCCCATGATTCCCTGGGCACTCAAACCTTTTTGTTTCTTTGGATGGATGGTCTTAACGAGAGCGAACTCAATAATTTCAACCATGACTTCTTGGAGTTGCCTCCATGCAACAAGCTGAGAGTTCCCAAGGACCAGGTATAAATTAGAATGATCAGTTCAGAAGTAGTAGGTATTCAGTTGACAGTGAGATATGAGTACTCCGATATTCTTGCTCTGAGCCAATAAACGTATAAGAATGAGGAAATAAATATCCTTGGATGGGTAGTCAAGCCGCAGGCTGTAAAGGAAACAGAACTGGATCGTATTGAGCATTCATCCGCTCGTCCCATGGCCTTGGAGCCAAAGAAGAACCGAGAAATCCCACCCTGGCAAGATTATATTTACTATAATAGAATATATAAGAGTACTACCTAAATATTGATATACTATGCCATAAGATGACTCAAACTCATAACGATGTACTTATAAGTTTGGAATATCTTCTAGTATTATCCGTCGGTAAGTAGGTCAACTCCGGATTTTTTTGACCTCCCAGCCTGACCGAGTTAAATCTTCCACTTTGACAATTTCATGGAGTTTTTCAAGTTTCTTCCAGTGATCATCCAGGGGTAGGAGATTAACAGGATCACAGTGTTTGATTGTAGGCGGAAGTCATCATTTTGCCGCTGATTTGGAGAGCAAATGGAATATCCAGTCACGTAGCAAATGTAGTAAGTACGCTGCATTGCTGATAAAATTCCCACGCCGCTCTTTGTGGCCATTTCCTTAATATCTACTGATGAATGTGTCCTTCAACTCCGTTTCCTACGGACCCTAATCTTCCTGCCCGTTCGTGAAACCCGCAAACTTAGCTTTTCCCTTAATCGACACCTCCTTTTCCGATTTTCGCCTGACAACCCTAAACTTGATGCTAATACCGACTGTATTTCTATCACTCAGAGGGTATTCAAACGCGGTCCTCCTCCAATGCTCCAAATTGCATAAAACGATTCCAAATAAGCCTGCCGCCCTGTCATAAGCTCATAAACGCGTCACTGTTTACCGCCATTGCGATCATGGTGTTGCAGAGAAGAGTCCATGGCCCGCAATAAAACAAAACGTAAAAAGGTTCAGTAACCAGTCCCCGGTACTCCTGTTCTATAAATGTGCATCCTTTTATTCCGTGTTCCTTAAAATCGCATGTGCGCTCGCTTGCCGTTGAACCTGGTTGGAAACCCCACCCGAGCTGAAAAGACAATTCGCAAATTCGACAGACGTATAAATCGTGGCGTGCGTTCATGACTGCTGAATAGCATTCGACGCAAAAACATTTCATTATCGTGAGAAGACGTCAAAGGGGGTCATGGTGGAGAAGACACCAAATCGTCTGGTGAGGATGGTGGAACTTCTTGTCTCTCTGAAGTAACCGATGCCTGGTCTGATAATCGACGAGGCTTGGTCGAGGGCACGTTGCACGAGCCCGAGCTGCTGGCTCGACTCCTTGCAGCTACTCTGGTGCTGTCCTACATAGCACCAAAAGGGGCGCCAAAGTTGGACGTGCTCTTCAACTTCAGCGGAACATCAACTTCGATGGCTTTGCCGCTGCCTTCACCATCACTACCACCGGCATCTGGTTGAGCATCGACAGATCCATCCCCGCCGACTGGGCCAGTATGCTTGGACTTATGCGCTGGAGCGTTTAAGCCAGAAGGGCCAGCAACAGATCCCAATTCCTGGCTTTGCATGACAGCCGGAAGTGCATTTTGTCCTTGGCTGATAGGCTCCAATGCTTCGTGTAGTTTTTCAAAGAAGAGCTCATCTTTAGCTGGCATATTCCTTAACATAAGTGGTCCCTTGAGAGGCTTGTCATCGCCGCTCGGTTCCATCATCACATCTGGTGCGTTTGGGTCCAACTCTTCTGTAAACGATGCGAACGACACCTTAGAGTCGCGCCGTACTGGCACAGGTAGATTGTCCCTTTTCTCTTCTTCCGCAACAACAGCTGCATCCAAATTGATGACTGTTTCAACAGTCGGCGTGGCGCCCTCGCAAACAATGGAACTGGTATCGGTCGGGTTCACTTTGGGGAATAGCGATAAAGAATGATTGGGTGTGTGGCCAGCATGCATTGTCAATCGGCGAGACTCGACAGCGGAAAGAGCTTGCAGCGTGTATTCCTTGGACGAGCCACGAATGTTCGTGGGGCGTCGAGACTGCTCCGGGCTTTGGGCGGTTGGGCCAGGCGGGGATGTCGTAGGGGAGGCTGGGTTCTCGGGAGGAGATGCACCGGCAGCGAATGTGGGCTTCTGGACCGCAGTAGCCTTGATCGGGATACCTTCCAGCTTAGGGTCAATTTCTTGAACATCAATAACTGGAACAGGCGTAGCTACGTCCTCTGTAGGGGACGATAGGAAATCCTTGGCCACGGGATTCTGTGTCTGCATCCTGGGGTCGAGGGGCACAAAAGGAGATGATTCAGGTTGTGTTGTGGGAGACACACGAGCGCTGCTTGACGGGAAATAGTGAGGTCGACGAGACGCACCATCAAGACCAGGTGGGAGAGATGATGCATCGGTCATAGAAAGCCCAGTCGGAATGGTTGGATGCTGTGTCCTTGACGCGAGTCGTCCTGGTGGAGCTTGAAAATAGGAACTGTCCATGGAGCCCTCACCGCTTCCGCCACGCTGACTCGCGAGAGGCGATACCACGCCCGTAACTTGGATGCTCTGCGCTGTTACAGCCTTGAGAGCGGTGTTTTCTCCTTCAAGTCGATGCACACGCTCCTTGAGTTCTTCGATTTCTCGGACCATGCCCTCTTTCTCAGCCTCCCAGCTATCCCGGACCTCATCCATGATGATTCGCTCTTCTTGATATACTTCTTCAGCGCGTCGTCGATTGGCTTCAAGATGATTCCGCTCAGCCTCCCAAGCTTCACGAATTAATTGGTTCTGTTGGACGAGGCGTTGAACAACATGCGCTGAGGATTGAGAGGCAGCAACGGCGTCGGCAGAAACAGATCTTGAGAGAGATGCACCAACAAGCCCTGAAGACGAGGAAACGTTAGGGAGAGGAGCGGTAGATGAGGCTGGAAAGCGAAATTCTGGGACAGGAGGCGGACCTCCGTGAGTGGGAGATACAGTCGCAGGACGAGCGGCGTCAAAAGAGCCAAAAGAGTCGGCCTGTTGCGGATAAGGTCGGTGATTTGGTGGAACAGACTGAGCTGCTCGTAGAGACTCTAATGAGAGGGGAGATGAATCCTTGGTTTGAAGTGGGAGAGTGCTCGCAGGTGGAATTCGGCCGCGTTGAAATTGACTCTGGCTATAATCTTGGTTCTGCGGTTGACATGGGTTGAGATAGTGTTGTGGATATTGATGACGAAGGGTTCCGGCTCGAGGATAGGAGTTAGGCGGAGACGGAAGATTGGATGTATTGCGATAAGGCAGATGGTTGTTCAAGGAAAGAACAACATCAGAGTCGTAGGCGCCCGATGGCAGAAAAGCCTCGGGCGTGAACCTCGCAGCCATAATCATGGAAGGTCCCTAAGGTCAGTCGCAGTGGAGCGTGGAATAAATCGGAGTAGTAGCGTGGAATCGATTCTTGTTAGGAAAGCATAGGGCGTTTGAGGTTGTTCTAGTGACTTTCTTGATTGAAAACTTGGTATTATTATTGGTTGGTGCAGTCGTTCCTGGTCATCAAAGTCGTCGAGATGGTTGGAAAGTTGAGGAAGTCGAGGAAGTCGAGGAAGGCGAGGTGGGCGTAGAGGAGTTGGACTAGGTAGGTATTGGATGTTATTGTTTATTGTCTCCTTCCTTTTGCTGACTCGAGCTGGAGAGGGCAAATGAGACAAAATTCGAGACCTAATCCAAGGGATGTTGCGAGTTCGAGATCTGGGTATGACGCAAATGGACCCGCCATGCGCAAGGCACTGGACCCTTTATCTTGAAGAAGGTTGTAGTGGGAGTGGGAGTGTTACGTCTTGTTGCGCTGTACAATGATAGGTAAACAAGCTGTCGTAGTGCAAAAAGGCGTGTTGCTAGATATCGAAATTGACATAGAATTGGAGGAGGGACAATAAAGTTAAGAGGTGGAGCGATGGCAAGTTCATATGGAATATGGAAATGAGTCAAAACCGCAAATTAGAGAAAAGACGGTGACATTGATGATTCGTTCCTGCGCCATTGGAAAGCCAAGCTCGGGTCGGTACCTGCCTGCCACACCCCAAAACCCAAAGTATCCGTTCTTGCTGCCCGGGGAGGGGGGGAAAGAGGTGCGCGTGCCGCGAAAGACCGGGAAGGTGTGGAGTGGTGCGCCTTGCCGGTAATAAGTTGTTCTCTAGTGGGCATCGTAGCAGGCCACATTTGGACCTATTGGGTCGTGGCGGCGTCTGGCAGCTCGCCTTACCAACTGCGTAGGTACTGTAGGACCTGTAGTGCAGCCCAAGCGCATTGAACTAGGTTCTGAAG
Source organism: Fusarium sp. NFCCI 5145 (assembly GCA_033439405.1). Classification (NCBI taxonomy): domain Eukaryota; kingdom Fungi; phylum Ascomycota; class Sordariomycetes; order Hypocreales; family Nectriaceae; genus Fusarium; species Fusarium sp. NFCCI 5145. The sequence continues at coordinate 249,255 of JAWDHB010000173.1, forward strand.
CATTTGGTGTGACCCCCTGTAATGGATATCCAATTTGGCTGAATGCTGAAAGCTGGGCTGGTACCTCCCAGATTCAGATTTCCGTCCCTCGTCTTCCCTCCGTGAGCTGGAATGGCTGGAAATGGAATCGGCTGCTTGCCGAGACGGGAGTGCAATTCCTCAAAGGGACCATGTCTTGCAGTCATATTTCGGTCTTACATATAACAAGCCATGATTCGGTGATAGGCGACTAAGGGCAGCTCGTGGCGTTATTGCATTTTACTGTGATGCTGATATGATTTTACAAAGCATTCCACTGTCTCAGCCTCTGGGGGAAAATAGCTTGTTGATTTTGAATTACCAGTTTGGTTCGTTTAGCAACCAGAGGGACGGGGCGTTGCGGCAGAGACCGGACCGGCGGGAACACCCAACGGGCACACGGACGATCAACAACTTGTGCTGCTGCTATTCAAGTCAAGTAAGATACAACAGATTGATATCATCCAGGATAATGTAGGTTTTCTAGTGCGAGACTCTGATACATTTTCTTGTTTCTACCAGACTTCGGCGGTCTCTCTACGGCCATGCCTCGGAGATTCATGCTAGATGCCAGACCGACAGGGGACCCTAGATTCACAGCATGTGGATAGGTGAGGTTGGCTGCTGATTCAGTTCAGAAGACCCTTTGTACAGGGTTAGGTCACTCGCTACGTATATAATCTGCTGATGAGTACCTGAAGCCCTGGGTAAATTTAGGTAGAACTTAAGTAGTTCTAACATTTTATGGTTGAAAGGGGTGTAAAGTGTGCTGTCTGTTTTCTGGCCCACCTGACCCTTCAGCAGTGTTACAGCATACGGCTGTTTGATACCTATGGAGAAGGGATATTCGATAGATGTGTTGAATGCTTATCCCTTGAGGCTATCTGTGCCTGGTTGTCAGTTGTCAATTGTCAATTGTTAATTGTTAAAGTGTGTCAAGGTCGCATCCTGGCCTCGGATCATCGACATTGGCCACTTGATCTACATGATTAGCAGTCACCAGACGCCAGACCACACGGAACGCACCCAATCTTCCACTGCAAGGGCAACCTCCACTACGGTTCGGCCCCTTCAACGTTCTAGCTTGAGCTGGCTGACATCTAGAAGCTTTGATTGGGTTTCTGGGTTCATGTTCGTCATCCTTTCAGCCCTCACTCAGGCACACACTCTCTAAAAGTCTAGCTCAAACCCAAGGGCTCTACGCTATGTACAGTCCTGTCCCAGTTAGCCATGTTCTGTAACATGTGGCAAAGTCAAATTTATTTGTTATTTGTTATTTCTTATTATCTTCAGAGGCATCTATAGTCAGCCATTGGTGGTTAACGTCGTTCGTGTCTTAAGCTAACCCAAAATACGGTACGCGACTCCAAAAACAACCTGTCCTTTTCTCCACATTGGAGCCGCGCTTACGGATACTGTACAACACATCATACAGTACACCTCACACCGCGCGATCCCTATTTATCTCAGGAGTCAGAGTCGGAGTCGGAGTCGGAGTCCAAGTCGAGGTTTGTTGGCAACGCATTGCAGCCCAGCTGAGCCCAGTCTCGTCTCGTCTCGTCTCGTCTCGTCTCGTTCAAGTCAGCCACTCCCTGTCGGTCGAAGGCGGTCTCCTTTCTCACAATTTGCTCCGGTTGTTTCGTACCAGAGCTAGACCCAGGATCAGACCCAGAATCAGATAATGCCATGTGGCTGGCTGTCTGTGGACTTTGGGAATGTGGAGGCGCCTGGCAAGCCAAACCATCCCACCCAAACAAGGTTGAGCTGGTCGAGCTGGTCCCTGATCTAGATCGCTAGGCTTTGCTCTCGATCTCGGTCTGCTTCACATGTCAGTGAGTGTCTGACCTGGACCTGTACCTGAGATCTAGTGGATCAGTGCACAGATTAATGTTGGGGAACTCTATCCGTAGCTATCTGAGGCATGTGATTTCTTCACCTTGGAGAGACTCTGATGCATGCCATTCACGCTACGTACAGATAACAAATTCATGGTCTGCGGCCGCTATTGCGAACTATTCAGTCCCTTACTGTTTGCTGACAGGGGTCTTCAGAAGCAGCTAGTTGATACTGTAGTTCCGGAGAACCCGTGATTGATAGATAAAGGTAGGTATACGAGATCATCACATGCTTGTTTCAACCTCTGTTTAGACAGTATCAACACGCTCTTCTTTTATTATTGAATCAACTGTCTCTCTTGTTTTTCTCAATCGGCCGGCCCTGACAGGCTCGGGCGAAGTGTAAGTGGGGCCGTGATGCGGTAATCCGCTCCGTCGGAATCACGGCTGTATGCCCGCAAAATAAATACATGAATTGATATCAATATTTGCAGATAGTTTGAGGTGAAGATCTGTCGAGATAATAGGAATAATAGTCGGATTAGGGGGTGGATGTCTCAAGGACACGTGACTCATTACAAGCATCGAGTACGCTCCAATAATTGATAAATATCTGTCTCTTGTGACATATGTTTGGATGTCAAGATTGTGTAAAGTCCTTTAGAGAAGGGCTTGACAATCTATCGGACCGCGTGATTATCTCGACTATCACTTGTACAACGTCATTTAACAGGAGAAGCACCGTCTTCAATTTGACGCAGCATTTGCACTGAGCAAGAAATAACAGGTTGATGATAAAAATGAAACGAAATTAATGCTGCAGGGTAGTCCACCACTGTCTCCGTTGTCCTCTTTCCAACAGACACTATCCAATACGCCTCCCAATGCAAATGCAAAACACTAATACCACCTCATAAACAATGCATAATCATTTACCAATCATCCATCCTTACCACTCCAATGATAGCTTCTCCACACTCTCCACCAACGACTGTATCACGGGTTGGCTTGCATTCCGCTCTCCTCTCATCTTGCTGGCCTGCCTCATGCGTGTCCAAAACACAGGACAGTCCTTGCTGTCACATTCAACGTCTTCAACGGGTCCGACGCCGGAACAGCTGCGACAAAGTGAGAGCACTTCCTGCAAACGACGTTCCTCATGTGTGAGGCGCGTCTGAAGGGCAAGGAGTGATGAGGGTATGTTCTTGCGGCAGGATGGACAAAGTGGGTTGTCTTCCTGAGAGAACTTGAGGCCACAGACGAGGCAGTGTATGGACTTCATGTATGATTCGAGTGTCGTCTTCTTGTTTCCGAAAGCAGTTGCGTGGTGAGCACGCTGCACCTTGGGCATCTCGTCGTACCATTGGCGTACATTTGCACCCACCAGATTGAAGATACGCTCGAGAGGAGGAATAAGGTTCTTGGAGATATAGTACTCCGCATCGAGCTGCCAGTGAGGATTACTGAGAAGTTCCTCAGGAGCTACGCATCGGTCGATAAGCCGCGCACCTGGAGCACCAGTAATCACAACATAGGGAACTCTCTCGCCGTATTGGGGCTCTGCGCGAGCATCTCGAAGCATACGTTTGGTGCTGATGAGAGCTCCTGCAGGTGGTGCACCTTTGTCAGAATAAGTACCCAGACGGACTTCTTTGGCAAAACAAAAGTCCTGCACCGAGACGTTGTTACGCATGATCTTTTGGCATTGCTTTTGGAAATAATCCTTGACTTGACTGAGATCTGCAGTCTCGAACAGTAGGCGAAGAGCCTTCTCCTCAATCTTTTGCTCCGCAGGCGTGCCGTCTCGACGGACAGTCTCGATTCCCTTGGCATCGAATTCAGGCTGAACCTGGTCTTTACTCTCGTATTTGTAACCGACATAACGTTTCTTGGCGAGGAGAACGCATGGATGATAGACCTTCTCAAATTTGAGTTTGATAGGCCGGGGATTCATTTCGGTAATTGCTTTCGAAATCTCGTTACCGATATCGAAGGCCTCGTCCTTTGTTCGGCCCTTCAAGTAGATGAAAAGACTGTCGGTGTCGCCATAGACGACCTCTGCTCCCCATTTCTCAACCGAGTGGATATAAGCAATTGCCCTTTCGAGAGTTTCTCTGCCAGTCTGTACGATGCTGTCCGCAATTTCCGAGCATGGCATACGACCAGAGAATGATGCTGAGGTGTAACCATAGGTGACGTTGGCGAGAAGCTTGAGAGCAAGCTGTCGGTTGTTTAGAAGTTGTTGGAGTGTTTTATCGTCCTTGTCTTGTTTCATGCCACTCTTTACCATGACTCGAGTCTCCAGAATCTCAGTAAGCATCTTGGCGAGCAGCGACTTGCGGATCTCTGTCTTGACATACATCATACCATTTGGTGCAACGTTGATGTAATCTTCCAACAATGCAAGGAGGCCTTGTTGACGCTTGTACTCGGTGAAACCCATCTTGTTCATGCCTCTCCAGTTGGTGATTCGTCCCAAGAAGGTCGAGTAGCAATAGTTGTAAGCAATCATGACACTCGGATACAGACTCTGAAAGTCAAGAACCAGTAAGGGGCTGCTGTAGAAAGCGCTCTGGGGTTCCATGACAAGGGGTAGACACTCGAGAGCGTTTTGACCACCGACTTGCTTGCGACTTGGTGACACAAGGAGGAAGTTCTCTGGTTTGGCGATTCTGAACATGATCGACTCAACCTTGAACTGAGATCCTCGCGAAAAGACCGAAAAGAAGTCCACACCCAGGAGCCGGGCCTGCTCACTCGTTCTGGCAACCAGTTCGTTGGCATCCAGAATCTCGATATCGAGTTTTGTACGGTTCTGGTAGTAATTCAACATCCTGCTGAGCTCACGATGTTTACCGCTTTTGTACCAGCTTGTCAGGGATTTCCAAGAGTAATGAGGTATTCTTCTGTGAAGCAAGTGCCACACTACGTTTTCCATGGTATATTGGAGGAGATTCAACTCTCCTCGCATTGCCCTCCAAACGTTCACCATGTGTCGTCCAGTGACCCGGATCGTTGAAGTTGTATTGAATCCCCATCGATCGTTTTCCTTGCCAAATCTGCCGTGCGACTCTGTTTTCATGCGAGAGAACTCATCGCAAAGATTGTAGTCATACTTGAGCCGTGCTCTCTCGATCAAGTAGCCCCATGAACTGCCATGGACTTCGTAACCTGTGAGGATGTCGGGATCATGATTTCTCACAATTTCGACCATTCGAACCATGAGGTCGAGTTCCGATGTTTCTTCAATGACCTCGGTACGTGCCTGAAGACGAACGCGCTGTGTAAAGTCGGCATCATCAGATAACAGCAAGATTCCGGTTTGAATAGCACCGACTGGGTTCTGACTGCCAGAGGTATTCCCATCAGATTTGATAGCCCAGAAAACACACTGAACTTCATCTTCTTCAGGATTCGGCACGAAGTTCCCTCGAGTGTTCACATGAATCTCCAGACTCATTGTACTCATGTACTGAACCTCATGCTGCACACTTGTTGACTTCTTGCCTGGCGTATACTTGAAGCCATGTTTGTTCTTTGGCGTTGGTCCTTCGATTTGAGAATGATAATGCCTCGGAGTAGATGGCAATCCTTCGCCTGAACTTACTTTTCGTTCCTTACTGATCCACCAGTTCTCGACTTCCTGATATGTGGGTGGCGGGCTCGCAAACTCCCAACTTCTCAATGAGCACTTCTTCCTTTGTCGCTCGTACTGAAGCTCCGCGGTGGTCCTGTCAAAGGTCTCGTATTTGAGTCCGTAGTTGGCTGGTGATGTCCCCGTTGGGTCGAATTCGGGAAGGAAAGGCAAAGTGTTGCTTTCTAGGCGAAACTCTTTCCCAGCATATTCACGTGTTCGCCCAGGGACATCTCTCTCCTTACTATAATATGCATCTTGATAGATTACATCAGGGAGCATGTATTCCTTCAAGGAAGAAGCCACAGCAGCCGCAGAAGGGGGCAGGGAAGAAAGCAAGTATACTTGAGGACTGGCGAATCTACCCATGGCTCGGTGGATTTTGGATTGCTGACTTTCGTTTTCTCCTTCGTATGCCCCATTCGATATCAAGGATGATGACAAAGTAACTTGGGACAATCCTGCTTCGACAGGTAGAAAGCTACTGGGATCAAAAGACACGTGCTTGGTGTGACGGCCATCATCAGTCTTTTGTGATGCGGACTTCTGGCTCATTTGACTGAGACGCAATTTCGTGTTCGGATCATTCTGATCCTTGACAGTAGGAAAGTTCAGCTTTTGGTTAGAACCAGAGCCCCCCTTCAGCACAGAGCCGGTGTTTTTGCTGAGCGACAAAGGTCCTTTGAGAATAGACGCTCCCCTAAAGGAAGGAGTGAGATGCTTGTTCAAGTCCGTTGAAGGAACAGGAACTAAGTCCATTTCATCCTCGTCTATCAAAGACTGCTCATCAATTTTGGTCTTTTTATTAGACATATGAGGTGATGTGGCTTCAGCCAATGGTCGCTTGAGCTGCGTCAAGCTGGAAGAGTTCAAAGATGGTGCGTTTGGTGTTCGCCCAATCAAGCCCTCATCCTCCGCGTAATCAAGCAACTCTTGGTTCAGTGGGATGTCAGGTAGCTTGCCAGATGACAGGCCACTTTGACAGACCCCGAGGGTTGATGCCCAAAGTGCCGTTCTGTCAAATTTGCCGAGACCAATGCCGGGTGCTACTGCTGCCCTCAAGTCTTCTTCCGGTAACTGGTTTGAAGGGCCGTGAGAGCTTTTCGCAGCAGCCTTCTCCATCGCTACCAGCGCCGTGATGGCATCTTCATCTGAGTCTTCAGGGAAGAAGTCATTGTGTGTCTCTCCTACTTGACGCACTTTACGCTCATCAACAACAATGCTGCTCTTCAGATCCTGTTCAGACTGCACGCCCATAGGCAATCCTAAAGCTGGTGCGAGCTTCGACGGGAAAAGGTCTTCGACAGATTCCAATGTCGTTCTGACATGCTCCTCATACGGATGAGACTTTGCAAAGCTCTCAAATGTGAGGTCTTCTGTGCCACCATTGCCCTTCTCTGTCGAAATGAGATTTCGAATCTCAGCTCGGTATTCTTCCTCATGAATCCAGCCTTGAGGCTGAGAGTCACGAGGATTGGCTGACATCGAGACAAGAACTTCCGGCGGAAAAGGACTACTGCCCTCAACTGCGTCTTGCATTTTTCGTTTTCGCCTCTTAGTTTCATCCTTCCACAGTCCTGCCATGCTGTAGACAAGCTTCATGTCTCCAGACAGTGGATTGGTCCGTTCAGTAAAGTCATGATGAAGGGGTCTCTCTTGGACCTTATGTCGGTTGATGATATCCTGCACACAAATATCCACTTCAATTGAGCAGTGGCTACTTCGAGGAAGCGTAGTTTCATCGGTAATATGCTCCCCAGGAATCGATTGACTATGCCATAAATGCGACGAATTTGATCCTTGATCATATTCAGGAACAGGAGTCCGAAACCGGGCAACTGATGCGTCCAGGTAATCGCAGCCATACAAGTTGAAGTCTGTCATGAACTGAAGAAGGTACTGAAGGTGTGCTTCATATGGCTGGAACTTGTGCTTCATAACAACACCCTGCTGAAGAAGATCTGCCAATCTTGTCATGACAATCGGGTTAAACATGTAAATCTTCAAAAAGAAGCGGTATCCCACATGAAAACCATAGAAGGGAATGCCCTTGACAAGTGTGATCCTTGCAACGAACCTTGCATTGTCACCCTTCTGGTCCCTTCGATAACTGACTGCTAACGCATGATCGATGGACAGATGAAAGCGATATATATAAGCACCAACTGAGACAAGTCAGTAATTGCTATGCTTATTAAAAATGCAGTGCACAAACCCTCATCAGGAGTTAAGCCTCCCTCATATTCCACGTACAGGTACGGGAACGCACCGTGGATATGCGCGCATACTTTTTGTCCTGTTTCAGTAGCTCCAAAAATACGAACGACGGGAACTTTGGGCCCTTTTGAGATCTGTGAGGGGCGCACATCGTTGCGAAGTTGAGGGTCATATCGTGATGGCGTCGCTTGATAGTGGTCGATACAATTGAGTCTGACCCGGAACAAGTCCATATTCTTCGAAGTTTGAATCCATCAGGGGCTCGGCAATAGTATTAAGAGACAAGAGAGCCAAACATTGCTCAAAGATCAATTAATTCACTCTGATGGTCTTTGTGTAACCTACCGTACTCATGAGACGCGTTTTGCGATACCCCAGCCTCTCAGTCGCGCGACAGCACGTGCTGATAAGACTGCTTATCTAAACAACTTTCCGCTCTAGGCTCCGTGCCTTGCGACTGAGGGCCAGTTACTAACTTTGCCTTCTTGTATGTTTCTCCTCGGGGTTTCGCATCGTCCTTCGTACAAACCTCACATAAAACTGAATCAGAGTTGAATACTGCCCGACATGTCTGCTCCGCCGCCAAGACCACCGCCGTCTGGTACCGGCGCTGGTGCCGCCTCGAAGGAAGAGAATATCTACATCCCATCCTTCATCAGTAAACGTCCGTTCTACGCTGGCGAAGAAGGCGACGACAATGATTACCTTAAGCATCAACGTCGCGAAGAGAAGGATGAGAAGTCTCAATGGTACGATCGCGGCAGGAAGGCCGGCCCAGCTGCAACCAAGTACCGCAAAGGCGCATGCGAAAACTGCGGCGCGATGACACACAAGAAGAAAGACTGTTTAAGTCGACCACGAGCGAGAGGCGCAAAATTGACAGGAAAAGACATTCAGGCCGATGAGGTGATACAAGACGTCAATATGGGATGGGACGCCAAACGTGATCGATGGAATGGCTATGATGCGAAGGAATATCGCAGTGTGGTCGACGAGTTCAACCAGATGGAGGAGCTGCGCAAACAGGCCACCAAGGGTGAAAATGGCGACGAAGAGGCGGATGAAGGCGACAAGTATGCGGAAGAGAACGACATGAGCAAGCATCAGAGCACAGCAACGCGACAACTACGAATACGAGAAGATACGGCCAAGTACCTTCTGAACCTTGATCTCGAATCTGCTAAGTACGATCCGAAAACGCGATCACTGGTTGATGCTGGTGCAACCGCAGACAAGGCGGCAGACGTGTTTGCGGAGGAGGGTTTCATGCGATCCTCGGGCGATGCTGGCGCATTCGAGAATGCCCAGCGCTATGCATGGGAGGCCCAGGAGAAGTCCGGTGATACAAGTCAACATTTACAAGCAAACCCAACAGCAGGAGAGTTCTACCGGAAGAAAGAGAGAGAAGAGGCGGAAGCAAAGCGTGCGGAACGAGAGAAGCTGCTTCTCGACAAGTATGGTGGAGATCAGAAGGTCATGCCAGCTGCTCTACGCAATATGGCTATAACCGAATCCGAGACGTTTGTCGAGTACGATGAGGCTGGTTTGATCAAGGGTGCTCCCAAGAAGGAGGCCAAGTCCAAGTACGCCGAGGATGTTTTGATCAACAATCACACTTCGGTATGGGGTAGTTGGTGGTCCAATTTCAAATGGGGCTATGCTTGCTGCCATTCGTTCATCAAGAACAGCTACTGTACTGGAGACGATGGTAAGCTGGCATGGGAGGCAGCTGAGCGTCAACGCACAGGTGCCAATCTGATCCAGGATAAGGAAGAGACAGAGGAGCCAGAGAAGGAGGAGACAGAAAAGAGCAAAGAGGAAGAGCAGCCGCGCAAGCGGACAAGAGAAGAAATGATGAATGGTGTGACAGAAGAGGAGATGGATGAATACAGAAGGAAACGGACGGCGACGAACGATCCAATGGCAAAAATGCTGGGCAAGGATGAGCTTTTAACATAGAGTGGTCTTGAGTACCTATACATAATGGCAATACATATCACGTATACCTAGTCACCAGATTCAGGTTAACCAGAAGTGACATTCAAACATTCACTACGAACGAACAGTTGTGGGTGGAGTCGTGATTGGATTCATGTTTCATGAGATTCATGTACACAGTTGGAGAGACACCGGCAAATTTTTGTTTGTCGTTATCCGGCGAAATCATTCCATTTTTATCCTCTGGCCAACGCCGCAAGCTATGAAGAGAATCCCCTTCCCATGAGTGGTATCCCATCACCAAGAGCCCTAGACAGGGGGAACCATTTTTGCATTTTGGGTTGCATTTACTCCTCGTCCTCCTCGTCCTCACCACCCTCACCGCCCTCGGCGGCCTTGGCCTTCTTTCTGCGGACACGGCCGGGACGGCCACCACCGAAGGGCGAGGTAAGAGCAAAGTCGATGTGCTTCTGGGAGTCGAGACGGACGATGAAAGAGGGAACGTTGACAATCTGCTTGCCGACTCGGATGTGACGCTGGCGGATCAGGACACGGGCGTGGTGGATAGACTTGGCAAGACCGAGCTTCCAGACACAGGTCTGGAGACGGCGCTCAAGGAAATCCTCGATCTTAAGAGCCAGGACGTAATCGAGCTTCATGCGGGACTCGTCAAGGACACCGACACGGACGAGACGTCGGATGAGGGCATTGCCTTCGAAGAGACGCTTGGGGTCCTTCTCGTCGAGGGTAAGAAGCTGACTGCAAAGATTGTTAGAAGATGTTTTCTTGATCAGCGCACACAAAAAAGTGCAAAAGTTTGAACATACCGGGCAGCACGACGGATCTTGGACAGAGTCAGACCGACTCGCCAGACCTCACGCTTGTTGCGCAGGCCATACTCGCCGACGAGCTTCAACTCGGAGTCACTATTATTATTCGGTCAGTCTTCATTTCACATTCGACTTAAACAGAGACAAGCTCATGTTCAGTGGCCGGTGATACTGACAGTCGGGCAGACTCGAAGGGTCGGCGGGGGACACGGGAGGTCTTGGAGTGGGCGCGGGGAGGCATCCTGAAGACTCTGTTAATTGATGCACTTTTGATGCTCGTGTGCTCTCGTGGTGATACTCACTTGACTTGCTCCTTGGGTGTTCTGCGGGAGTTGAACTTTCTCACAAGATGCAAATCTACAGAAAATGTGCGACGGGAAATTTGGCGACAGCAATCACGTGCATTGGCTGAACAAGAACCCTAAAAACGGGCAGTTGCGGGCAGGGCCCCACCCACAATCGCCCTTGCCCTACTGAGGCGGGAAAAAAATTTCGGAAAATCTGAGGAGCCGCTCCCACAAGGCCGCCTTCGAGAAATCCACAACACCAAAGCGAAGGACTTCACCATCTCTTTCGCCAACCACGACTACTAACCCCAACCCGACCGGTACCGGCATATCACATTCGAGATGGGTCACTCCTACGGAAAGAGAGCGGGCACCCGCGTATGTTCAACCACCGATCCTGCGAGAATGAAATTTCGACGACGTCGGCATGAGACTGACGATGTGAATTTTAGTATGCCTTCAGCCGGGACTTCCGCAAGAAGGGTATGATTGCCCTGAACACCTATCTCCGACAGTACCGCGTTGGTGATATCGTCGACATCAAGGCGAACGGTGCCGTCCAGAAGGGGTAAGCATAACCTCTTTGCCACAATGCGACGAAAGATACGCGAAGTTGCGAAACTTGGGACGCTTTGGAGGAATTCTTGTGGGAAATGCAACAGGAGGGCTAACAATGGCTTGTAGTATGCCCTTCAAGGTGTACCACGGCAAGACTGGTGTCATCTACAACGTCACCAAGTCTGCTGTCGGTGTCATCATCTACAAGCAGGTGAAGCACCGATACATCGAGAAGCGAATCAACGTCCGAATCGAGCACATCCAGCAGTCCCGATCTCGTGAGGACTTCCTCAAGCGAGTCAAGGCCAACGCCGAGGCCAAGCGCGAGGCCAAGGCCAACGGTACCGTCGTCCAGGTCAAGCGTCAGCCCGCTGGACCCCGTGAGGCTCACACACTGTCGCTCGCCGACAACCCCCCTCAGACTGTCACCCCTCTTCCCTACGAGACCACGATCTAAAAGAAAAGATATTGCGGGGGTTGGTGGTGCTGGCTTCTTTTTACCTGGGGTATTGCGTCCGGATGGGAAACTCTGCATGGCAAGGGCTTGCATTTTGATGTCCATAGGCAATGAGACCAAAAAAAAGACATCGTTTGAAGCATGCCTTTTCTCTGTATTTGAACATACCTATAGTGATTGTGCATGGCCCATGTAGAAGGCATTGTGCCCGGCAACGTCTAAATGAACTGACGGTTCCCTTATAGTCGTATAATATGTCCGGTCACTCAAGTCGAATTGCGTATGGCTAACACAGCCAAAGTTAATTTCTGAAATGGTAAAGCAGTTGCCGTGATGCTTCACTTAGTTGTCCCCCAAAGTTAGCCAATCGTCAGAGTTTGTTTTCTCGCGTCACAAATTCTTAGGTAAAATACCATTTATATTTTATAATACCTAAAACCTAACATGTTCACTTAAAGTGTTGGTTTTTTCCTCCATGCTATTTGAGTTATAGTATGAGTTCAAATCGATACACCTATTTTAAAACGCTTTTTCTTTCTCTTTCTTCTTTCTTACAAATGCGAGTAGCTGTCGATGAGATGCCGCGATGCTCTCATATCTCTCTATTCCGAGTCAGTTACAATGAACCATCATCCTCTTCTTGCCCAAACCGAAAAGTATCGGTTTCGGGTCTCACTTGGTAGAGCTGTGACGGAGTGAGGGTGGCCTCTTATCTCCCAGTTCTCATCTAAGTCGGATAATGTGGCCGCCGGTCGCCGAATCTTCTATCAACTAGCCAGGCGGGTCAGATAATAATCCACACACTACAGGACAAAGTAAGAGCTTGTAATATAAACACGTACACAGTATTCTATATGTTTTAGATAGCATAAGATATTTAGAACAAATATATCCTAAGGAACACCTAAAGTTATAGTCAAGATAAGGTAATACTTTAGGTAAGGTATGATAAAGTGTACGGATTATTTACTTCCCTGCCGGGCTGGCAATGAAACTCTTCTTAATAACCGTGCCCCATAAAACAAGAATACGTACCCCGTATGACGCTCCCCTTGAGGCCCAGCCACTGCAAGCTACGACATCGAATCGCAGCCAAGACGAGCCACGCCCAAGAGTCGCCCAAGATTTGTCAAGGCTGACGACGACCGCGAAATACTCAGTCCACAGTCACATCCTCAAAGGCTTTGCTGTCTTAATCTTCTTATTCCTCTACTCGCTTCCTACCATTTTTCTCTCTGCCTAATCTATTTCGCTTGCGCGGCGTCGGCCTGACTGGGAAATTGTCTCGTGATTTCCAGGGGTTACAGCATCGTCGAAGTTCACGGCGAATCCTCCTTGTGCAAATATCTCTACCCATTATCGAATAATAGCATCGCGGAGCTTGTCCGCTACCAATTGAAAACATGGCTGCTACTGTGCGCGGCACCGAGCATACCAAGTCAGTAACGCCCTCCGTTTCTTGTACATCAAAGCTGACCCCATCATCTTGCGTAGAACCGATCAAGAGCTCGCGATCAACATTAAGAAAGCCACGAACGTCGAGGAGATCTCTCCAAAGCGCAAACATGTTCGAGCATGCATCGTCTATACGTGGGATCACAGGTCCTCCGCCGCCTTCTGGTCTGGCATCAAGGTGTATGTCTCATGCGTCCATCATGACAACTTCCGCTGATCGACCATCAACAGCCAACCAATCCTTGCCGACGAAGTTCAGACGTTCAAGGCCCTGATCACGATCCATAAGGTCCTCCAGGAGGGCCACCCCAGTGCCCTCAAGGAGGCAATGGCGAACCGCGCCTGGATCGATAGCTTGAACCGCGGAATGGGCGGAGGAGGCGAGGGCATGCGCGGTTATGCGCCTCTGATCCGCGAATACGTTTACTACCTCCTTGCGAAGCTCTCGTTCCACCATCAACACCCCGAGTTCAACGGAACCTTCGAATACGAGGAGTATCTCAGCTTGAAGGCTATTAACGACCCCAACGAAGGTTACGAGACCATCAGCGACCTCATGGTGCTGCAAGATAAGATTGAGCAGTTCCAAAAGTTGATCTTCTCCCACTTCCGAAACGTTGGAAACAACGAGTGTCGCATTGCAGCGCTGGTGCCCCTCGTGCAGGAGAGCTACGGAATTTACAAGTTCATTACAAGCATGCTGCGCGCGATGCATTCAAGTCAGTGATTCATTCCCCACTCCCTTTAGGATCTTCAGGGTTTAACATATTTAAAGCAACCGGCGACGACGAGGCTCTCGCACCTCTCCGTGAACGCTACGATGCACAGCATTATCGCCTGGTCAAGTTCTACTACGAATGCTCCAACCTCCGATATCTCACCAGCCTTATTACTATCCCCAAGCTTCCACAAGATCCTCCAAACCTCCTGGCTGAAGATGATGATGCTCCCGCACTACCTGCGCGGCCGAAGCAAGAGATTGAGCGAAAGCCATCTCCTCCACCGGCGCCCAAGAATGACGCCCCTGACGAGATGAACGAGTTCTGGAAGAGCGAGCTGGACCGCCAAAACCGAGAGTACGAAGAGCAGCAGCGCATTCTTGAGCAACAGCAACAAGCAGCTCTCCTGGCCCAGCAACAGGCGCAGCTCCAAGCGCAGCGTGAATTTGAGCAGCAGCAACAACAACTGATGGAGCAGCAACAGCGAGAGCAGGAGGCGCTCATGGCGCAACAGGCTCAATGGCAGACTCAGGGACGCCTCGCCGAGCTGGAGCGAGAGAACCTCAACGCGCGTGCTCAGTATGAGCGCGACCAGCTGATGCTACAGCAATACGACCAGCGAGTCAAGGCCCTCGAGGGTGAGCTGTCGCACATCCAGAACAGCCTCGGCCAGCAGATGAACAGCAAGGACGACCAGATCCGGGCTCTCCAGGAGCAAGTCAACACATGGAGGACAAAATATGAGGCGTTGGCGAAGCTCTACTCTCAGTTACGGCACGAACACCTCGACCTCCTCCAGAAGTTCAAGGCTGTTCAACTCAAGGCAGCCAGCGCACAAGAGGCCATCGACCGACGAGAGAAGCTTGAGCGTGAGATCAAGACCAAGAACCTCGAGCTGGCCGACATGATCCGTGAGCGTGACCGCGCCCTTCACGATAAGGACCGCGCGAGTGGCAGCAGCAAGGATGAGGTTGAGAAGCTCAGGCGCGAGCTCCGCCTGGCCCAAGACAAGGCCGACAACCTCGAGCGCAGCAAGGGCAACGAGCTTTCGACAATGCTCGCCAAGTACAACCGTGAGATGGCGGATCTCGAGGAGGCACTGCGCAACAAGTCGCGCCAGCTGGAGGATGCGCAGATGAACCTCCGAGATGGCAGCTCTGACCTTGAGCAGCTTCTCCGTGACAAGGAGGAGGAGCTCGAAGTGTACAAGGCGGGCATGGACCAGACTCTCATCGAGCTCAACGAGATGAAGATGAACCAGGGTGATACTGATCACGCTTTGGATGGCCAGATCGATGCTCTCATCATGTCCAACCTCGACAAGATCAACGACATTATCGACTCGGTTCTCCAGGCGGGTGTTGCGCGTGTGGATGACGCGCTCTATGAGTTGGATTCCAACATGCAGGCCGGTAACCAGAATGCCTCTCCCTCTTACGTCCTTTCACAGATCGAGAAGGCATCGGCCAGTGCTATGGAGTTTGCTACGTCTTTCAACAACTTCATCGCGGATGGACCCAATGCGACGCACGCCGACCTCATCAAGGCTATCAACGTCTTCTCCGGGGCCATCGCCGACGTGTGCAGCAACACCAAGGGTCTCTCCCGTCTAGCTACAGATGATAAGAAGACCGATTCGCTCATGAACGGCACTCGCCAACCGGCTGTCTCAGCTGTGCAGTTCCTCCGAGGGCTTCAGAGCTTCCGACTGGAAGGCATGGACCCCCTGCAGAAGACTGACGTGGTTATCAACAGCAACAACGACGTTCAGATGAACCTGCAAAAGCTCAACAAACTGGTTGAGTCGTTTGCCCCTGGCTTTGGCAAGCTCACCAACAAGAAGGGAGACTTGGGTGACCTTGTCGACCAGGAGCTGAGCAAAGCTGCGGATGCCATCGCTGCTGCAGCTGCACGACTAGCTAAGCTCAAGAACAAGCCTCGTGATGGCTACTCAACCTATGAGCTCAAGGTGAACGATTCGATCCTGGATGCGGCGACGGCGATCACCAACGCCATTACGCAACTAATCCAGGCGGCCACAGTGACCCAGCAGGAGATTGTGCAGGCAGGTCGTGGATCGACGTCACGAACAGCATTCTACAAGAAGAACAACCGATGGACTGAGGGACTCATCTCTGCTGCCAAGGCTGTGGCGTCTTCGACCAACACTCTGATCGAGACTGCAGACGGTGTGATCTCCGGGCGCAACAGCCCAGAGCAGCTTATCGTGGCCTCGAACGACGTGGCGGCGTCCACTGCCCAGCTCGTGGCTGCCAGCAGAGTCAAGGCAGGGTTCATGTCCAAGAGCCAAGAGAAGCTCGAGCAGGCTAGCAAGGCTGTGGGTGCAGCATGTCGAGCACTGGTGCGCCAGGTCCAGAGCTTGATCAAGGAGCGTAGCCAAGAGGAGGACCAGGTGGATTACACCAAGCTTGGAGCGCACGAGTTTAAGGTGCGGGAGATGGAACAGCAAGTAAGTTTAGCAGCCCTTAGCCTCCCTGTCAATCTGTTTGGCAACCCTCTCGTCTTGTCTCGTCTCCCCTCTCGTCACATCACATATCACATTACATCGCATCGCATGCCCCCCCCCCCCCTCACAGTCCAGTTCATTCCCGGGGCAGTGCGTTCGTAACGGTTACTATATCCGGCAAAGTTTATCTTAGCCCTCTCGTGTAAGATCAACAACTGACAAGCCACCAACAATCACAGGTCGAAATTCTCCAATTGGAGAACGCCTTGGCGTCGGCTCGCCATCGTTTGGGCGAGATGCGGAAGATCTCATACCAAGAAGAGTAAGGACGCAGATTTGCGCTCGACTAAAAGGCATTCGTCGTCTTCTCCGGCTTCAGCCTCAATGATTTAAACCCAGACCAATCATAGCTCACGAGTGAGACTGCACTTACTGCACAACTAGCTGAGACCCACACCCAGCCCAAAACCCCTTGGATACCTAGTTGATAAAGTTGATGGGATGGCTTGCGGGGGCTTGGTTGGTTTTTTTTCGTATGGCATGAGGGGAAAAGAGTCTGGGCATTCTTACTCCCTTTTCTTGAGTGTTCGCGACGCGAACAAAGGCGCGAAGTAGAGACGGACTACCCGTAACCGTGGCCGGTCCGTAAAGTGTCGGAGGGGTTGTGAAGAAGAACTCATGGTCCCTACACTAGCGTCAGTTGGGCGGCGGTGATGCGGATGGTGGTGCTGTGTCACTAGTTAGAAACAGGAGTAGCTTAGCGAAATATGTACCCTTTCCGAATTCTTGGATCTCTTAGACATGCCTTGGGCTTTGCTTTTACTTTTGCTTTTGCTGTTGGAGGTGAGTGCTTGGCAGTTCGGGGAGTCGGGCAACGAGGCGGGTCTGTGTCCAGGTACATACTGTCCAGTAAGATACCAATTGCTAGGGGCTTGGCGGTGCTAAGCAGGGAACTCAGGAGTTAAATTACACTATGGGATCACACAGTCCTCACCCTTGTCTTAGACTCCCTTGGTTCTCTCTACTCGGGTATGTAGGGTCTAGTCACTGTACCCCGTGCTTGAGGCACGGAGCCTGCGAATAAATCAAATACGGGCGGGGGAGGGAGGGGAGGGGGGGAGGAGGTCTCTAGACCATACAGTACATACCCAAGTAGCTTGTCAGCCCTACACCTATGTACAGCGGAAATAGCATGGTGTCACCATCAGCGATCGCGCCAGGGGCGGGGACCAGGGACCGGGCTAGTAGCCAATCATTCCAGACATCAACCACTCTGCGCTATTGCACCTCAAATCCTGTTGTGGACCATGTCAAGTGCAATTCTAACCTCAACTAAGAACCGACAAAGGTTGGTCAATTGAATTGGCTCCTATGGTTCTTGGTAGCAATAATCGCCATGGGAAAATAAACTCATTAGACTGGATGTTTTTCTTGGCTGTAAACCGCATTCCCAGAAAGAACAAAATACTGCTCCTAGGCCCGAGTATGTTATGGAATAGAATATCACCGAAATGTATTTGTTTTATGTGACTACACTGGGTTGAGATCCCTGTAATAGAGAGTCTAACTCATGTCTAATCTTTGACCATTTCGTGACCACATAACACACATCAATTAAAAGAAAAGGACTCGTCGTTCCTCGTGACAAAGATTCAATGTGGCTTCTTTCAACTCATCTCTCATTTTTGTCCTGAATTGCTTCATGTCAGAACATTCAAGTTGAGCGCACAGTCTGACAAACCGTCAAGCGAGTTCACATGTGCTCCGGAAGCAAACAATTAACGGGCAGGATGGTCTCCATATTATGGCAATCACAAGTTCCCGGCAAAAGAACTCCAATGAGGGTCGGTGTTGAGTGTTTCGACATTTTCGTTCTGGAGAACAAATGGACCAGGGCCAAGTACAGGATTACCTCCATTCTGAAACACTAATACAAAGTAAGCCATGGGCTTTTTCCCGAGCCGAATAGACATACGCACCAGAAACATCTCCAGGCTGAGTCTCAGCCGTGTTCATTGGCTGGGGACTTTGAAACGGACCCATAGTAGTTGCGACTGGTGCCTGTCCAGGGTGGTGTTGGTTGATGGGCTGATAAGAGGCAGGGAGTTGAGCATTAACCGAGACTGGTACTCCGCCATTCTGATAGACAGTGGCGTTTGCGGGCCATGTGTTGTTCGCGTTTCCTGGCGGATAGTACACCGGGGCTGAGGGTGCCATCTGCACGTTTGGGATAATAGTAGACTGGGCCTGTGGAGTCTCATCCGGCCAAGCATCGTCTGGGTTGCAATCTGTAATATTTTGCTCTTAGTCTAAAAGTCGGAGTAAGGTGAGAGAGGTCAAGCGCTTACCTGCTGGGAAGCTGTAAACGTACTGCCAACAAATGTTCGCAGCGGCTGAAGCCTCCACAGCCAGATGAACAGTGGTGGTCATAACCTGGGTACCGTCGTTCAAAACATACATGACGAGGACGGTATCGTCAGCTCGAGAAAGCAGCTGCCATCGACCGCCAGCAACAGGCGCCAGGTGACTAAGAGCTGGTCCATCCAAGAGAGCTTGAATGTCTTGCATCGTGGCTCTAGTTGGCATTGGTGATCCGTTCTGAGGCTGAGACTGAGGCTGAAATTCCATGATCGTAGTAAGCAAAGAAGGAGAATGTCAGAATGAAAGAGGCCCAAGAGCAAAGTAGCTAAGCTCAAAGGCCAAAAGGTAGAGTTTAAGAGAACGATGTTTGGTAAGTGGGTGAAGAGGGAGAGAAGTCCCGGTGATAGCGATGGGCCTGATATGCAGCGGGAGTTCTAGAAATTTCACGCCCATAAAGAACGGCAGCGCCAGCGCCAGCTAGACCTAGCTTGCAGACAATCAGTCTACGCCGCCAGGGCTTGGCACTGCCAGCATCACACCAACACTGATGAGCAACTTATTCCGCTTTGGGCATGAGAAATTCCCTAGACAACATGGGGAGTTCACTAAATCATTGAAGATCTACCAGAGTTAACAGTGGCTTGGCATGCTATATTTCAATTGAAAGAATACGCAGTCCCTAAGGCTTTTGATTTTTATCTGTCCCTTGTATCTGCATTGTCTGATACTATCTCGGCATGAATTAGGTTAATGACCATAGAATTGAGTATTTCTTAGTATGAGCTTCCTGGAGGATGTTTATCTGGCTGATGCGAGACAACTAATGTTCCAGGTGGACTTGGTACAGATCGTTGTTATAATAGTGACCACAAATCAAGAATAAACATCTTAGTTCTGAAACTACAATGGAGGTAGAATTGATACTTTGTATTCTATTATTAATTGGAGTTCTTTACTCTTATGAAAAGAGTGCAATAGTAAGTCTTTGTTCACAAGGCAGTGTACTAATGGGTTGAGCAGTTATCTTTCATATTTCAAGGAGATATCACGACTATAATATTTATGTTCTAAGTCAAGTTTTAGCAAAATCTTTATGCTACAACGAAGACAGCACCAGCATCATAGATATGATTATATCTTATGTGGAGTTGAAGTTACTATCATTAATTGATTTACTCTCGCTCTTGATGTAGACAGTAGGCAAAACTTGGAAGAAGTTTTCCTCGAGAATCATACAAAAACTATTTCAAGTAGTCTAGAAGTATACAAGTTACTGTGTAACTACCTGGAGTTGCCAAAAGGGAAAAACATAACCAGGAACGAGTCTGGGACTGAATTCCTGGAGCAGGACAGCCGTGATATGTTACGAAGTCAACTTCAAGAGGGAGAAATTCACTCTCAACTCTCACAAAGATATATTTAAAATGTGACATCAGGCCGGTAAAATGGCCTCACTATTTTCATAAAAGCCGCTCATACTTTGTTGATATGAAGAACACCATTCTTAAGACTCGGATCAGATTCCTCGCTCCCGTCTTGCATGCCAAGTATCACTAGCCCTTGCTCCGTCGATCCAGCTCCATTTGGTTTACAGTCTCGCACGGTGCTGGGTGCCAGTGTAGAGCGGGATCGCACAGACCAATGATTCAAACAAAGAAAAGTGAGTGACAGGGGTTTCTATGGAGAATCCAAGAAAGGTAGCCCCACCAGCCTCTGGAATGCCCCACTTCTGTGCATCAATAGAGACACAATAAGACGTTCAGGCGTTTGTTACGGGCGGCGTTTGTAGAACATTACTACAAATTTCCGGCCGAGTTGCTCATCGATTTTCTTTTTTATTCCTCTCACAACCACAAAACTTCTAGCCTGATTATTTCTCAGACTAACAGTCTCTGAGAAATCTTTCTCACTTCTCTCACAACGCCAGCAGGACCAGCTAAGGTCACAACAATCATCATGTCCAGCTTCATCTTGATGCCCCCCGGTGCTTTGAGCCCTACTGTCTTTCTCAGTAGCTGGACTCTTGATCATGTTGACAGCATCTTCCAGTGTCTTACCCCCGAGAGAAAGGACTCTGAGCGTAAGCTTATCAAGATTCCTGCTCCCCTCTACGAGGAGATGGATGCTGGCGCCAAAGCCGGCCTCGCCAACCTGTTGATGTGAGTTACCGTGTCCGGTGAATGCTCATCTATATTTGCTTATGTATTATTAACAGGATGGAAACTGGACAACCTGTTCTCTATGCTCGCGACAACAAGGACAAGTGCTACTATCTTGGAGCTGTTCGTGACTTCGTCGCCCAGGGTGGAATGCTGGTCAACGTTGCCGGCGCTCCTGAGCCCATCTTCATGCAGCGTTCTGAGCAACCTGCTATCCCTGCCAAGATCCCACGACCTCCCAACGCCTACATCCTTTACCGCAAGGAACGTCACCAGTCGGTTAAGGCTCGACGTCCCGACATTACGAACAATGAAATCTGTAAGTAGTATGTGACGACCTGTAGGACATCATTAACGTTGTATCAGCCCAGGTTCTTGGTCGACTTTGGAACTCTGAGACCCGTGAGGTTCGTGCCTACTACAAACGTCTGGCAGACGAGAAGAAGGAGGAACACCGTCGACAGTACCCTGACTACCAGTACCGTCCTCGCCGCCCCTCTGAGCGACGCCGTCGTGCTGGTGCTACTACTGTCACTGCTCAGGTCGCCACTGATGGCACTCAGCAGGACAACGCCTAAGTGGTCCTCAAGTCGAATCTCGTCGTACCAAAAAGCACTAGCCGCCTACGAGGCCCTGAGCTTGATCATTGGATGACATCGAGTAAGTGATTGACTAAAAGAATTTGCTGAATAATGTCTAACGCTGCTTAGATGAAACAAATGCGACTGGATAGACTGATTTCAGACCACACGACCTCGATTACTAGGAGTTTGGGGTAAGGGCGAAAGGCAGGAATGTATTTGTTGATTTGATGATACCCACAGTGGGATCGCAGAGGACAACGTCAATGGCGGTAGCACGGACTGCAACTCACTTGCTAATGGATGTTTATTACTGCGCTGGATTATGGCACGCACTTCATCGCTGGGATTACTTACTGGCTAGTTAGATAGTTAGCCAGCATCGGCAGCGTAGCCTGTTGCACTAGGATGGAAAATAAAATCGAGGTCAAAACAAGCACGCTCTATTATGACTGATCTGCTCAACTTGCTGTATATACAATATTCCGGCCAAGACACCTTCCCACTTCGTTGAGCTCACCTTAGGAGCCACTCCAATCACTGCTCCAAATGAACGTACCACAACGCCACTCCGAGTTCTTTTCCTTCTCTCCTGACGGCCCCAAAGGACGTGGGCAAATGTAGAACGATCGACCTGTCATCAAAATAAGATTAGCTTCCAGAGTTTGACCTTGCATCGGCAAGCGACGTTACTGCCGCGGCGTTGCGTAACGGGAGCGCCACCGCATGCATGTACGTTGACGCGGCTGCCGCTGTATAACGTACCACAGTTGATTCCAGGTTTCTTGGTAGTGAAGCTGATGCAGGGTTCATCGTGCTCGCATCTTGGTGCAACCCTCTTGCCTAGCAGCTTGGACCACGACTCCTTGGCTTCAATCGGGTCGAACACTCTTTCGGAGGAATCGGGATCCTTGCTGCGTAGAGGAACATTCGATGATGCCTCTTCTAGAAGTGTAGCTTGCGGGGTATTCGATAGTCGTCGTGAGATAGTTGTTGGTGTTGCTGGTTTCTTTGTTGGCAATGGTGTAGAACCTGCCGCCACGCGTTCTGGCTTACCATTTTGAGCTGTTGGCGTCTTTGGCTTGAAGAATCCTTGTAATGTTCGTTGGCCCTGTGCAGCCTTGCTCTTGGTGTCACTGGCGCTTGTCAAAGACTTGGTCTTCTTAAACGGCCGGTTTGTTGTGTCGGCAGCCGTCCCGGGTCTCTTGGAGCTAGGTTGGGATGCTGGCTGCTTAGTTGAGTCGGTAGTCTCGCTCAGCTTCGGCGTGGAGGTGGCGCTGGTCTGTGATCCTGAAGCTTCGTTCACTTGGTCCGATGACCTTCTTGTGTTGCTATTTACGTTCTCCAAGGGTTCTATAGATGCGTCTGTGTTCGTAGACTCTCGTGGAGGGGCGGCTGGGGTGGGTTTCTTTGTAAACATGTCGCGGATGCTCCGCCGTCGGTCGAACTCTGGTATAAGCTTCGCAGACAAAGGAAGAAGATCCTTGGAGTTCCAATCCCGTAATCGCTTGCCCCCCTCAAACATACCAGGGGGGTTCATCACCTCCAACAAGGAGCGCTCTTCGCCGCCCACTGCCACTTTGTCTGAGAAGGTCGCAAAGACTGGGCAATGATCGGATCCCATCAATCCCTCCTGAATATTTGAGAAGTTGAACCAGCTCTTGATGCCATTGCTGCACAAGACATAGTCGATCCGGCTGCCGTTGTTTGCAGGCCGCGTGTTTCGCTTGGTATCCCAGCATGTGTTCATGCCCACCCGCTCGGGGTGATAACAGCGACATAGATCCCAGAGAACAGGAGTTTCACGGCCCTGATCCCTCTCGCCTAGCACTGTTCCCTCAAAGATGAGTTGATTGAAGATGCGCCGCGCAGGAAGGTTCATCCAGTCGACAATATCAATCCCTTCCTTGCGTAATGTCTCTGAAACGTTGGTCGAATCTATCTCGGAGCGAACGACGTTCAAGTCACCCGTGAGGATGACTTGTTTGCCTGCAGCTACCAAGTTCCGTATCCTCACATCGAGCGCCTGGAAGAAGCCGATGCGAAAGTCATCACGAGTTTCATCACGGTTGGCAGGACTGTAGACTCCAATGAGCACAAACCCTGGAAACTCGAGAATAACGCAGCGACCTTCAGAGTCGAGAGTTGCTTCGTCGATGATGCCATCGAGTTGGCCAGGTCGGGGATACCCGCCAATTTGCTGGTCTTCAGGGAGGTCGCGGTATTTGGTCGTAGACTTTGGCGGCGTTAAGATACCGGTGATGCCTTCTTCAGCTCGTATTGGAGCGCATGTTGCATTGCGTGTGTAGATGGCAACGCCAGAGTATCCTGACGAGATGTTAGATGTTGTCGCTGGATAAAGAGACCCGAGGTTGTTGTACCTTTCTTGTGCTTGGGCAAGCTAAAGTAAACATCCCATCCGGGGACGAGAACCATGTCATCTTGAAGATCCTTTTGCTGAATCTTGGCCTCTTGCATGACAATAATGTCAGATTCAAGGATATCGAACATAGCCTGAATGGATGTGAGTTGAGGAAGTCAGGTGTAGGTTGTGAGATAAAGAAGCGTACTTGAAAGGTTCTCTTTTCTCTCCAAGGTTGATAACCGAAAGGGTTCCTGTGATGACAAATCATTAGGATGACTTTAGGGTTGAGTATATGTGATTCAGTACCTGATGCCGTTGACTGCAGAAGATATTAGTGTTAGGACTAGGCAAGGTGCAATCGAACTCACCGTTCCAGGTGGTAAGCCGAAACGCCATGTTTGCGGATTATGAGTTGAGAGTTATAGAGGCTTGAAATTTTCATAAGAGACCAGCAACAACTCCCGTAGACGCCTCACGTCGCATCTCGTGATGTTGGCGATCTGAAGGTCATGAGTTGAAGGGTGAGGCAACTCGGCGATAGATTGTGAAGGAGCCCGAATTGGTGATTACAAAGGAGCTAAATAGTCATATAAACGTTTATTGGTGTTATAAGGAGATAATTAAAAGCCCAAGTCTAACGAATCCGAAGTTGTGGCCGTTTTACTGCAAGACACTCGACTCCAAGAGGCCGCGATCTATAATGACGACGAGCCCCACCGCGTGGTGTTGCGCTTCAATTTCGCGCCAGCTGCACGAGGTCACGTGCGCTGTGTCATCAGCCGGGGAAATTGGTACCTTACAATTGAGGCAGCTTTCATTGGCGGTTCTAACCGAGCTCGTCCAAGAATGACCTGATCACAAACTTGACTTGCCTTAGACTCATCAACAGCCAGAGCGAACAACAACGTCCACAATGTCCGCCGTCCGTTTCACCCGCGCTGCTACGCGCGCCTCTGCGCAGCTCCGCGCTCCCCTCCAGCGCCGCTTTGCCAGCACCCAGAACGAGTTCATCAAGGAGCGTCAGCACATCAAGGAGCACGCTGTCGGTACCACTGGTTAGTTGACTCCCGAAGACGCACAATTAGGTCAATTGGAGGCAGTGGATGTTTTTGCTGACGATACGCAGATCTCTGGAAGAAGATCTCCCTCTAGTACGTCCGAACCCGAACCTTTGAGCGAATTTACGAACCCGGCATCGAATCCGGGGGATCGGAAGTTGGAGACGACGAGGTTGTGGTGATACGTTGGAACAGCAATGGCTAACAAGATCAAAGCGGTGTCGCCCCTTGCCTTATCGCCGCCGGTGCCAATGCCTACTGGCTCTGGAACGAGCATTGGGAGCACTGGAGCCACATGCCTCCTCTGGAGGAGCGCACCGAGTACCCTTACCAGAACATCCGCTCCAAGAACTACCAGTGGGGTAACGGAGACAAGGTGAGTTTGGAATGGATACCCTCGCTCAATGGCACGTTACTAACATGTTGCAGACTCTCTTGTAAGTTGTGACATCATTGCGGACGAGCTCCAAAAGAGCTCCGAGGAGCTTGGACGGCAGCTCTCACGCCGTTGAGCTTCAAGCTGTCTTGCTCTACGACTGTTAGGGATCCTTTGCTAACCATTTGCAGCTGGAACGATGAGGTCAACTACCACAACAAGGACAAGGCCACCTAAGTATGAGCTGTCATGCGTTGGACAATTGCTGGAATACTCCTTCATGGACTACTCCCTCTGGAGATACCTTGTACATGTTCCCTAGATTCGAATTGACTGATTGTTGAAATTCTGAAACGTGAAAGTGGGCGTGTCGTCGTGCATATGAGCTGAGCTGAGCATCTGTCGTCAAGTCTTTGTGGTTCTTTCTGAACTTCTTCCAAGCCTGCTCACCCTTTTCTTTGTCATGCTCCAAGCCTCGACTTGTCTCATCTAACCTATGCATCATATCTTGGAATTTCTGTCCAGAATTATCTAAATTCTGTTTGAGTTTCTAACATTCTCGTCTAAACAGCCTCTTCTGATCTAAGTTTTGTTAAAATACTCTCTAAATATCTTCTAATAGTAACTTAGCCTCGTCTTAATTCTCAGGCAGGGAAGTAAATAATCCACATACTTTACTATCCATCCTACCTTACCTAAGTACTAGGTATATGCCTTTTATAATTATATTAAAATATTACCTTATTTTAATTATAATTTTTGGTGTTTCTTATGATATATTTATTGTAAATATATTATAGTATCTAAAAGATATAGATTACTATATATATATATATATATATGTTATAAGCTCTTACCTGGTAATATGTGGATTATTATCTGACCTGCCTGATTCTCTATAAACTTTCTTTACGCTCTCTTCTAAACATAGGCATGGTTTTGTCTGATATCTTCTAATCTCATCATTATCCTTGCCTATCCTAATTCTTTATATGCCGTCTCTCTGAGAGTGGCTACCGTCTGAATCAAGAACTTCTTGTCATTGACTTCTTATCTTGTCCTAACTAGCTCACTAGAATTGGGTCAATATGATGAAACTGATGGTTAATTGCCAATGCGTTGGTATCTTATTCTGCCCTTTGACGTCGTGCTTCCCCACCAATTGATATTGTGTCATCCCACTTTAGCTGCTTCTGGCCGGAATCTTCCGAAGATGCCCCGGCCAAACAACAAACACCAGCAACAACACCACAGCCAGACGTGCCAGCCACGAGGGGCATAGCTGTTGATAACCTCATCGAATGAGAGTTGTTGGCTCAGATGGGAAGAAAACAAGATCAATAAGGTGCATAACTACCTAATGTCATCACTGAGCACCTTTGCATCAAATTGTTGACTTCTGAGCAGGCGCGTTTTGGTGCCAAGTTGAAGGGCACTTGCGCTTGCACTGAACTTCTTCTGTTCGACTTCACTTCTTCTTCCTGCAACATAATCCTCAATAATCGTGAGACTGGTCTCAGCTGAAGATGGCTCGATACCTCAATCCGGCCAAAATTGGCCTCCTCGCTCTTGTAGAGCTCTACGTTGAAGGAGCTGTCCCAAGTGATGCCATTCTTCCTGTGCTTTCCTTCGTCACTTCTCATCTCATGGACCATACCCCTTCAAAAGCATCCGCCGATCAGTCTGAACGATGGAGCAAAGCAGAGAAAACCGTCGGCCTCGTCATAAGCATCAAGGACTTTGAAAAGCTTCTTGGGAGTTACCCCTTTTTGATGGGCATGCCGGGACGAAGATTGTGGGATCAGTTCCTCGGAAAACTCTGGGACATCAACTCATTGGATGCACTGCACAATTTCTTCGACAACCTATCTGGACTATTAGCCAAGACCAAAGAAGAGCGGAAGAGGCTCGCCGAGCTGGGCCAGCCTGTGGAAGAGGACGAAGGCATCAAACTCTCAGCAACTTCTCCTTTTGGAGCCTTTGTACGTAGAGCACGACTCGAGTACCAACGCCTACGCTTTCACGATTGTACGGAGCTTTGGAAACACTTTGTCCGCTACCGACAACCAACTGCCCCTTACTTGAAGCGCAAGATTCCGGGCTTCGGACGATTGAGCTTTGACAACGTTCTCTTGACGGGCGAGCAAGAGGATTGGGATCATAAGAGTGTTATGGATTTGGCTTCTGTGGCATACGGCGATATGCTCACTGGAGATCAAACTGGCTCACTCCCTGTAAGCACAGATGACATTGAAATCCTCCTAGAATTTCAGATCGAGCAGATGCAGAGTAGGTAGTCCCCAGTCTTTTAAGATCGACTGCTAATGAGGCCAGAATTTGGAAACAGAATACCGCTCGAGATCCGCCACCAGTTTCACGACCTTCTCAACGACAGCTATCTTATCCCTAGTCTCACGCATTACCTCAAGTACGTAGACTCATATCAGAAATCTGCGGGCCTGATAGCTAATGGCATACAGATTCCTTGACTCATGGAGAGCTGGAGACTATCCCACTGCCTTTGACTATCTTCACCGATATTTCGACTACACCATGCAGAATAGAGACCGCCTGTTCTACCAATACGCTCTTATGAACCTCGCTGTTCTACAAGCCGATTTTGGCTGTTATAAAGAAGCGGTGGCAGCTATGCTTGAGACCGTGTCGACGGCACGAGAGAACCGGGACATGACATGCCTCAACTTCGCCTTGAACTGGCTCTTCCACTTCGGCCGCGCACATCCCGATCTTGTTCAAAATCTGGAATCCAACAGCCTGCTTGGGACGGGCAAAGAAAGCCTGGCTTTTCTCCGAGTAAAGGCCAAAGAGACGGGCATGTGGACGCTATGGAGTTCCGTCCTGCTCAGCGAAGCGAAACTCGGACTGCTAAATGGTGACAGCGTGGCCACGTCTTTCGAGTCGATAGTCCGGAGCTCACACATAATCATCGAGAGGAACATGAAGAACATGTTTGGCTCATACCTTTCCCTTTCCTCAGCTCTATGGGACAGACTCGGCCTCTCGACGCTTTCTTCAGCAACCTGTGAGATCTTTCTAAAATGTCACGCCCGAAATGCCGTCTTTGATGATGAGCTGAAGCTCACCTGCCGGCTAGCCCTTCTACTTGCTTCGCGCGGTAAATATGATGAAGCATTGACCCAACTGGAAGAGTTGGAAGAAAATTCACTAAGGTCTTGGAAGCCCAGTCAATACTGGCACAAGTATCGCGGTGTCATTAAGCTGAAGAGGGATTTGCACCACAACAATCTGGAAGGAGCTGAGCAACTACTATCTCAGATCCTTCAATCCAAGATGGACGACCTCGAACCTGATATGGCGTTCCTTGTGGATACTCTACATATTGACTATTTGACTCGCCGTGGAGATCTTCAAGCAGCTTTTGCCAAGGTTGACAGCATGATGTCACAACTGCAGGATGAGAAGAAGGACGTGGTTCTTCGAGTCAAACTCATGCTCCTCAAGGCTTCACTTCTTGACAAATGCGGTCGACCACAGAGAGGGTTCACGACAGCCATGCGAGCAGCAAGCATATCGTGGGGGGCTCGTCTTATTCCCTGCCTGTGGCAAGCGATCGGGTCTTTGTCGAATATTCTTGTTTCTTTGGCCGAATTTGAAGCAGCATCGCAACTTCTGATGGCCGTTATACCTCGCTCCTTAGAGTGTGAGACCGCGAGTCTGACAGCTCAGCTCTACAGCTATCTCGCCGATGCCAACATGGGGCTTGCTGGGAAATATGAACCCAAGTCGTCAAAACGGGCAGAACACATGACAAATGCTCTTGCAGCTGTACAAAAGTCTTTTGACCACTACTCAAGCATTGAAGACATCAATATGCAATGCCAAATGATGGCAAAGAAAGCCATGATCATGAAGCTGACTGGGGATCTGGTCTTGGCAGCAGATTGCGCTGCCGCGTACGCATCCCTGCGGAAGACTGCTGAATCACTTAGTCTTGGGGGATAATGATTGATGATGGCGAAGCAGAACGCATGGAAACAACAGATGGGAGTTCATTATGTCTTTATTTGTACATAGGATGGAAACACATTATCCAAACATCATGGGTGTTCTTGTCCAAGGGCACCAGAGTTTATGAATATACAGGCAATGATACCATGGCTCATCTATAACCAAATAGTGGTTGGATTTTCACCATCGCACTTTTTCGCCCTTCTTATTCCTCAGTTGACCTTCTTCTGGGGCGACCTCAACCTTAGGTTCCTCTGTGACCTCCGCCTCACTCGCATCGTTGGTGGCCCATACTTTCTCAATACATAGCTCAAACGGGCCATCGACACGGTCTGTTAATCCCACACCCACAGTCAAGACCTTCTGTCGCAGCATCTCAGTCTGGGGTTCCACCACGAAACCATGGTTCGTCCTGACAAAATCGTTCCATTTTATTAACACTGTTTCCCATTGACCTGGCCGTTTTGGGAAAAGTCGGTGTTGATGCAGATCTGAAGGCTCAACACTCTCAGTCTGTAAGTTGACGAAGTAACTGCGGCCATCCGACCTGACGCGCATGGCGAGGTAGATATATGGATCAATGTCCCACATGGACCGGCCGAATGCGGTGGGCCTTTGGTCCGGAGATCGGAAACCAGCGAAGCCTGTTCGCTGGATGTTGGGACGGTCGACGGGCAGGCGAGTAGAGATATTACCGTGGAAACGGGCATAGGCCGAGGGTATCTTGGGGTCGGCGCTGGCGGTGGTAGACTTTTGGAAGTCAAAATTGCTCTCTGAAAAACCGCCAATGGTCTTGTCGGTCATGACGATGCAATCGCGGACGTTGTCGGCAGTGTTGAAGTTATAAAGAGGCTTGGGTTCTGTGGCGCCTTTGATGGCCTCGAAGCTCACGGCTGCAACTGTCAGCTTCTATAGATCCCAGAAAAGAACCAAATCTTACCTATTTGTGTGCGCCGCTTGAGCTCATCTACGCTTCGGCCGAAGAAGCCTCTTGAGAGCAGTGTTGTTGTGGCCCTCATGATGGGCAATTTTGCTGTTTAAATATGCTACTGAGTTTGAAGGTGTCGCAAGCCTTTTCCGTAGAGCCCAATTGGCTCACCGGGAGTCAAAGAACATGAGATTTGACCGAAGAAGCAGTGTGATGAGTAAGATTGAGCCTTCGGTCAAGATGAAGGCTATCGAGTTATGATGTCGTTGTATCTTTGCGGCTCTGCGCCCAGGGACCTTGATGATTGGCACCAGCTGAGCCTGTGTAAATTGTGTCTTTTTTGTGAGAGGATCCCCCGCATTTGCACCACCCTGCCCTCGGGTCTATCGGTGAGCGGGGTAAGTTTGATCCGTCATCAGCCCAGAACCCAAGAAATTCTTCTACGGCAGAAGACAAGGTTAGCCGAAGCCAGCTTGAGCTCGATAATGACCCTGCACCGCGGGTAACCACCGGGTGTCCGATTCAGCCAGCCAAGCCAGCCTTTCATACGTCTCGATTCTCCCGGTCCAGCGAAGTCGAAACAGGTTCGCCCATGTCTTCAGCAATGGCTCTGCGCCCGGCCATTCTGCGCCAAAGCGTTCTCGGAGCGGCGAGGGTACAATGCCGATATATGTCGATGCCCTCGAAGGGGAAGATGATGCGGGAGATGCAGAAGGCGGCTCATAAGGATTCGAAAAAGACGGATACTCAGTCCATGTCGGCGATCCAGAAAAAAGCCAACGATGAGTATTTCAAGGATGGAGGTGGTCCTTTATTTCCTGGTGAGTGATGTTCTTGACTCTTATATGCGCCAATTGAGGCAGTAGACAGTACAATTGTGAAGAGAATCAAGAACTGACATCCCAAAAGGCACATTCATCTCTCTCCCTATCTCCCGATACCCCTCCGGCGTCTCCAACTTCCTCAGCTACGCATGGTACCGACTTCGCCAGTGGGGTTTCGAATACTTCTCCCTGCTTCAAATGAAACTCAAGTCCATGCCCAACTTTACAACTCGACCCAAGTGGAAGATCAGACGAGGCACGATTGCCCCCACAGCGAAAAACATGTACATGGAGATGCTTGGGGCCTTTGCTGCTGGTGATAAGGCTGCTATCAACGAGCTATGCCTGGGCCAGTTTGGAAAGAAACTTATCGCCGCTATCGGTCGTCGAAACCCTGCTGAGATTGTTACATTCGAGCTCGTCAAGCTCAACAAGACCTTGGTGTATCCTCGTGTGATGGCACACCAGGTTCACAACATCAACCCCCATGATAAGGACAACAGCACAGAGCAAGCCGTCGTTGCGATCGCCTCAACACAGCGAGTATCAAAGTTCAACAAGGCCACCGGTGAACTTATCCCCGGCAGCACAAAAGTGCAAGAGAAGCTGGAGTACGTGGTTCTCTCACGGCAGATCAGCGAGAAGACATTCCAGGCTGGACGCTGGCGCATATGGGGAACCATCTCTCCAACAACCCTAGAATCGTTCCAGGAGGAGCAGGATTGGATTAATAGGGAACAGGCTAAGCGAGCTGGATGGGACGGACCTACCAAATAAGAAGGTTGAATTGTATGGATAAGGAGCGTGATGTGATACTCAGGATGGAAGGAGGAGGAGAAAATGTGTAAAACGAAAGTGAATATTGTACGATGAGCATGTCTGTACTGTACTATAGAATACCTTAGCATCGAGGCCGGCGAACAAACGTCTATCAAAGTACTTCCCCTATTCAATTCTGGATTGGTTTCTGAGATATTTGTAGCACTGACATGATGATCTAAGAGTGAAAACGACAAGTGATACAAATCATGAATAGTATTCTGGAATGATACAACATTGGGAACAATTATTCTCGAACAAAAAAAGATTTCTAGATTTCGTTAAAATGAAATACAAACTTATTTTCCCAGCAGTGGCATATCGCAGACTTGTTACGAGTGCTTTGGTATGTGGCCAATAAGATGGGTTGGGATTCATATTAGTCCAGGTTGTGGCTCGGAGGCTGGGGAACTCAAGCTAACGTCAAGGTACGAGCTGAGAGACATATTGTTATCTGGTAAAGAGTTTATATATAAAGCTTGATACAAGCGTATCTACACACCGCAATCGATCTGTTCAAATCAAATAACTTTTGCCAGGCATTCCAACTACACAACCAAACACCCCTCCACATCTTTTCAGCATCATGCCAAATATATACAATGGAACAGAATCCAACGGCATCTGTTCACAAATTCTTTAAAAGAACTTGCCAGCGGTCGAAGAAACAAGGTTCTCCGAGGGAACATCTTCCTCCCCGCTTGAAGGGCGAAGGTCCACAGGACGATCCAAGGCATCAAATCGATGTCCACGAACCTTGGCATAGATATATTGGAAAGCAATGCGGAGGACAAGAGCACCACAGCCCCAAAGAAGACTGCCAACAGGAGCAGCCACGAAAGCACCAAAAACGCTCCAGTCGTTGGCGTAGAGACCACTCTGCAACAGGAGAAGGTCACCGGCCTCCTGAGCGTTGCCGTAATAGACACAACCGAAGAGGAAGACGGTGAGAATGCCACCGAGACCACCAACGACAACTTCGAAGCCGCGCCACCAGTAGAACTTGTCGACAAGTCCGATGACGAGGACAGGAATGGTGGCAGCGGAAATAAGATCAGTGATGAGCCAGATCTGTAGAACGGAGGGAGCCTTAAGAGCAATGACGATGATGGGGATGATGATAACGACGACAATGGCACGAATGTACCAGATGTTGAGTCTGTTACGGAAAAGATCGTTGGATCCAGAAGAAACCATAGCAGACTGGAGACTGTCAAAGGCAGCTGTGCTCATGGTGATGACCATGACGAGAACGATACCGATAACCCAGGTGGGAAGAGTCTCGAGAAGGATGAAGAACGCTACGGAGCCAGAGCTAGCAGTGTCGTCAAGAGACAAAGCTCCAGACCAAACGGCAATAAGACCAGTGGAACCAACTAGTGTGAGGATGCACAAGATGACAATCGTGGCGATAGTAGTGCCAATTCGAAGATCCTTGTCCGTTTTGGAAGCGAAGGTTCGCAGCCAGAATGAAGAGAGGAAGAAGTCGTTGGTCAAGACAGCGACCGGCAGGATGTATAGAAGCTGCCAGCCGAGGAGGTTGGATTTGGTTAGACCAGACTCATCAATGAGAGGCCGCTGGATCTCGGTCTTTGCGCCAATGGTGATGGCCGCGATGATGACGAGACCAATGACCATAGCTCCCTGAACGATATCGGTGATGAACGAAATTCTGAATCCACCAAGAGCTACGTACTATTAGACCATGTATCTGGGTGCAGGGAATGAAACTTACAGGTATAAATCGTAGTGACAACGCATTGAACAATCATGACGGGCAGAGGTTTAAGACCAGTCAGGGCTTGCACAACCTGTCCAATAGCCGAGAGCTCACCAACCATGTACAAGAACAAGGTGACGAGGGACATGAAGCTCAGATACAGCATAGTGATAACACCATATCGCTGACGGGTCCACTCCGTGAGGACAAAACCCTCAGGACATCTTTTTCGGATGATAGGACCAAGATATCCAAAGATGAGCATGGGCAGCGACGACGCAAGAGCGTAAACCAGCATGCCCTGCACACCAGAAATGGTGGCCAACTGGGGATACGAGAAAAGGATACCAGAACCGAGAGCTACAAGAGTCAGTTGTCATTCCAAAAATTAGGGGGGGCAGGGGATGGATTTGGAGCGGCAACACTTTTCCCACGCAAGCATTAACTTGATCGAGTATTTACGGTACAATCTCAGCTTCGTCGCCGCACGTCGGGATCTCCCCAGAAAAGACACAGCGAATTTGCTGTGTTCCGAGGTTGGATCCAGGCGATACGTCAACTCAGCGCCCGTAGTGAGCCGCATCCTCTCCCCCCAGCCTCCCGAGATTGCCTCTCTGGAGCAGGTAGTTCGAGTAGCCCAGCTCAGATCAGACCGGCAGTCTCATCTGAGCTGGAGGAGTTAGTAGCAACAGAGTATGAGAGCAACTCGGGGAGGTGGGGGAAGAGAAGGAAGATCTTCTTTCGATGTACGAACCTGCTCGTTCATTTTTTTTGACTGGTATACTCGACCGAGAAGTGTCAGGTTGGAGCTCTGTGGAGATCTCACAGCCGTGTTCTTCGTTTTTGCTGACATGTTGCATTTGCTACCGCTCCGGAGTGTAGTAGCAAGAGCTCTTCTGGCTCTACTCACCGGAGGCGATGAAGTTGAGGGCTAGCGGGAAGGCTATCTTAGTAGTTAGCTAGTGGTCTTTGAAGTTGAAGTTGAATATGAAAAGCGAGCGAGATGCTTATGAGTTGAAGGGCATCACAGCCGCCTCAACTCTTCTCTCACTGTCATCTCATAACTGGGGAGTTCTAACCCGTCTGAGTTCCGTTTCCTGAGAGGAAATCGGCCTTTGACTGGTTTCTCATCTTCCAAGCAATACCAGTTCCCATGATTCTGTTTTGGTGGTTAGCTTCACTTTCTGATGGCAATATCAGTGAGATGGGAATGGATCACGAACAGAAAAGCGCCATAAGTAACATAGATAACGGCGTTTGACGCCGCGAACGATGGAAAGCCCATTGCGTAAGGTAGGAAGTGGCTCAGTTACGATGCTTGCTGTTTCGTGATGGCAATTGTCAATTGACTGATGATGGAGGAAGAAAGAGAGAGAAGATTGCAGCCCTTTGAAGGGAATAAAAAGTCGCTCCTGACCCGGTACGACTTGACTAGCGTCTACACCCGATCCAGTAACGGTTTATCGCCAAATTGACTTTAAGAAGGAAGTCTAGGCCCCAATGCTTGTCTCTTGCTCTACCGACTGAGACGGGAGTGGGGGTCACTCAATCACAGACGGACCACTATAAACCGCCTGATATCCATTGATCATTGATGGACTACCTTGACCCACGGTTGACGATCGGCCGACAGCTATTTTATTTACCTGATAAATATCATATCATATTCTGTGGCAACTTTCGGCCCTTTTTGCTTGTCTCAGTCATATCGCCAGTCACATCATCACTCGTTCACAATTGCATCGCATCGAGAAAGAGAACAAGTTTTTGGTGGGACAAGTCCCTTTGGTGGGATTTCTCCCTTTGTAGTTTTTTTTGTGCTTTTCTGGGGGGCATATGGCGAACTAAGAAATGATACAAATAAATTCTTACAATAGACTAAACTGCAGAGACAACTCTCCTCTCCGATCTGACCTGGTCCCGAATTCAAAGCCAGTCTTACCAACCCATCCTGTGCTGTGCTGTGTTTAAGATCTGTTCTGTCTGAGGGCGTCTGAGCCGAAGTGATTTGATGTCTCTTGTAATTCTGACGTCTGGGTACTGGGGGGGAATGCATGCATGCATAGCATGCTGCCATTGAGATGAAAGAAAACTTTGGTGGGACAAAATAGAAAGTGTCGAAAGAACAAGGTCGACGATTAGGGCTCCTAGGCCGGGTTAAAGACGAGCAAAGCTACGTTCGTAGCTCTTGCGAATAAAAAGATCGAAGATGAAGATGGCATGAGCAAGTATTAAACAGGTTATCAAAATTGGTGGCCGAAGAGTAACTTGTATCAGCAGGAGGAAGTTAGAAGCTCAGAAGCGACTAGCATGCTCCTTAAGCATACTTAGGAGTTATAGCGGCGGTAACGCTCCGCCTCAGCGCGCTGGCGTCGCTGGTGGTCAGTCTCGAACTGACCATGAGGCATGGCACCACCGCTACGATAGCCCATGCTATCGTAGTTGCCAGGGAACTGGTCGTGTCGAGGATGCGCATAGGAAGCAAAGCGGCGACCTTGGTATTGGGGTCGACTTGGGTTCTGGGGCTGAGATAGTCGCGCGTCTTGGGACATTGAGACAGGCTCACGATACTGCGCCTGGGGCTGGGCTTGATAAGGCATCTGGGGCTGGCCATGGAACATCTGAGGGGGGCCATACTGAGCAGCCTGTGGAAACATAGGAAATGGTGGCTGTGTATGGTATGGCATATCCATGTAGGCGAAGCCACCGGGAGCGGGAGGAGCCATCGCTTGAGGCTGCATTGGCATATAACCCATGGGGTACATAGGCTGGGGAGGGGGATACTGAGGCACCATGTGATTGTACTGCATTGGCTGCTGGTACACAGGCTGCTGGGAAGAAAGGACGACTTGACCTTCCGGGGGTCGCTCAGTTGCATCGCTCTTGCGAGACTTGGTAGAGCCGATGGACTTGTGAGGCTTGTGAGTCTTATGAGACTTCTCACTCTTTGAGACGGACGTTAGTCTCGCACGAGAAGATGGATAGCCACGTCTGCCACGTAGGTGCTCCTCGGAACGATGAGCTCGCTTGAGCTGAGCTTGCGCGAGGAGGTTACGCTTCAAGTTCTCCTCGGACAGATGCGAGCGACGAAGACGAGCTCGGCTTTTGGCCTTCTTCTCCCGGAACTCCTGCTCGTCGTCGGAGGTTCCGCTCTCACGCCAGCTGCTGGAATCTTCACTCTCGGAGATGTCGATAGGCGCGGGTGTGTTGCGTGCAATGAACATAGAAGCCGCACGGCGGTGTCCCTTGCCGGCGCTCTTGTCCTCAGCGGCAACCTCACATCTGTCTGCAGCATGTTCTGCGGCCGGTGAGAAGGCATAGGAGAAAGGGCGTCCTTCCTCGGCCATGCGGTCCTTGAAGGAAAGGAGATGAGGCGGGCTTGTCGTTGCGGACGGAACGGGCTCCTGGCCATGAATAGGGGAAGATCCTGCTGGGGACATGGCATTACCTGGGGAGGGCGCGAAGTGAACCATGGCTCCTGTGTTGACAGTGTCTGGATTCTTGTCAGGGGATTGCAAAGGGGTGAAGTCGTCGAAAGCACTGTTCCGAGGAGGAAGGGGAACGGGGGGGTTGAGGCGTGAGCTCTCTGGCTCAGGCATGTCCTGAGTCCGCATAGTTCCAATGAAATCTTGATCATTCTGAGAAACTCCTGCAGTTGAAAACATGCGGCGGTGTCTGCTTGGAGTAGCAGCCATGGAGTTGATACGACGATGGGGACGCATAGGTCTGAGGGGCGAGGGATACATGCGCGTCTCAACAGAGGGCTGCTTGGGTCTCTTCCGCTCAACTTTCAAGCGGCAGCCATCAACTTCTTGGCCATTCTTGGGGAAATCGTTAGAAGATCGTTGGTTTAAAAAGAGGAGTGAACTCACGTATTGGCGTACAGCCTCGTCGGGGGTGTTGGGTTGTTCGAACTGGACAAAGGCAAAGGGATGGGGAACTTGGATAGTCAGTTGTATGTCCAAGTCAAACAATCTGAGTTACTTACAGCCACCATTTTGGTCGGGGGTGTATCTCAAATCAACAGAGATGACTTTTCCGCATTTGGAGGCCAGTCGGCGAACCATCTCTTCATCGGCGCAGTCGGGCAAGCCTCCAAAGAAAACCGAGCGACAGTCCTTTTCGTACAATTCCATGAAGGTGCGATCGTTGGCTGGTCGGTCAGAAGTCCTTCGCACCATTTTAGGATCGAAAGCCATAAGGAGGAAAGGAGTTGAAGGTCCGACACCCTAAAACAGTATCAGCTATGTTATTACTGATAATACTCTAAGAGCGAACTTACTCTAATCACATCTCGTTTCGGATCAAACATAGAGAACTGAACCAGAAGAGAAGGCGGGACCTTGAGCACGTTTTGGGCATTTTGGTCAAGCGGCTCGATCTTCTCAATCGGTCCATAGGGGGCGAAGATGGCACGAGCCTCATCTATCTGAACAGCACGGTTGTTCTTGCGGAAGATGATGTAGGCCACTGCAATACAGTAAGCACTTAGTCAGTTCCATAATAGTAACACGTACGGTTTCCTCCGCACTTCTCTACGCGGATGGGACGGCCAAGGATGATCTGTCCTCGAGCCTTGTGCACGGCGACATTGGCATGCTTGATTTCCTAGAAAGTCAGTCAGGTTAGTCAATCAAGAGTCAGTAAGAGGTAGTCAGGGGCGTCTCAAACTCACAGTGTACTGGATAAAGGCGAAGGGCATGTGTCTGCGGTCACGCTTGACCTTGACAAAGACCGTGCCAAACTTTCCGAAGTACTTGGTAAGAGCAGCCTTGATGGTTAGGTCGTCGAAATGATGAGTTAGACTTGAGTTGATGTTAGTACGATTGTCTCTCGTTGAAGAGGAGAGTTACTCACTTGGCCACGAAGAGACAGGCATCACCGGGGTAGACAGCCTGAGCGTCAAACTCCGGTGGTGAAGTAACAACAGCGTCAAAGTTGGCGGGCAAAGCAGCGACGGTTTCAACGGCGTCACTCATGGTCATCAACCCGCCCTCGTTGGCATCATTAGGCTTCTTTTCTTCACTCTGCTCGGCGTTAGGCTGTTGGAAGGACTGCTCAGCCTGTGTGCCGGTTGGTCCAGCTTGGTTTTCTACCTGAGAGGTAGTAGATCTAAACACGTCAGTAACTCTAGATCGAGGCAAAGTCAAGTCGGAGAAACTGACTCCAACCATGGCTCAATAGCGGCGTCGTAGTCAACCTTGGAAAGCGTTGGCATACTACAGGTTTTGTGTCAGTAAAGCGCAACTTGAGGTTTTCTCGCAGAAGCTACCTCTTTGAGTTTGAGAGCGGTCTTTCGGGAGTTCCTTGACGATGTCAGCATCATTATTGCTCCGATTTTAGCAAAAGAAGAGCCAGAGAGAGGTTTGATCGGTCGAAATCACCGAGTTGCGTTTGTGAGGAGACACGAAAAGGGGCTATCCTCAAGCGCAGCCGGCACGCAACAAAGAGAATCGGCGAGATTCCAAGAGTATGCGCTCGTGCTCTCCTCTTGAAGGAGTGTAAGGACTTGGGCAGGAGAGTTTCAGAGAGGCAAGACT
This sequence comes from Fusarium sp. NFCCI 5145, assembly GCA_033439405.1. Classification (NCBI taxonomy): domain Eukaryota; kingdom Fungi; phylum Ascomycota; class Sordariomycetes; order Hypocreales; family Nectriaceae; genus Fusarium; species Fusarium sp. NFCCI 5145. The sequence goes on from JAWDHB010000173.1 coordinate 288,391, forward strand.
CTAGAAACATGTGTGCCTCCGCCCAAAGCCAGATAACAGAGTGTCTGGTTTGACGAAAAAAAGGGAAACAGGAGGAGGAGCAGAAGACGAAGGAGGAGATTACTTACCCAAAGCAGATCCTTCATCATCCGCGTCCGATTCATTACCAGAGTAAGGAATGTTGAAGGAAGAGTAAGCGTTCCGAAGCCGGAGGTTCGAAGACGCAACCGCGTGCGGCGTGCGATACTCAGGTGTCGACATGGTGCTGGCGGCACAAGAGGCGAAAGCAAGTCTGGTAAGTAGCAACAAGTCAAGGTTAGATTCATTTGAAGAGGTATGATGAGAGAAAGAGGGAGAGGGCGTGAGAAGTGGAAGATGAGAGGAGGAGATGCTTACCTTGGAGTTGTTTTCAGCGGGCTTTCGGGAGCGATGAGTGTTCAGGGGGTCGTCTAGCAACCAAGAGGGAAAGTAGATGGTCTACACACGCTTCAAGTTAGTTCTTATCGCGATATGAAGTCTGTAGTGCAGTGTCGTGTCGTGTTGTGTTGTGTTGTGAAGATGAAGCCGGTGATCTTCTCGTGAAGGGACAAGAAGAACCAACTCAACAGCAACGAGTGCTCAACTCAGGAGTAACAGTAACGAGTAGAAGGCGAAGTTTCATGAGATAGGAAGATTCGAAATGCTTACCTTGTATTTGTGTTTTTTTAAAAACACGGTTTGCTTGTTTCTTGGTGGTGGTGATGGAGGAAGAGAGGGGGAGTTGAGAACATGGGAGACTAGTGGAGATGTGGTGGGAATGGCACCAGGGACCAAGAAGGGCGGTGGTAGCGGGCACACAGCACGAAACAAAGGATCCAGGGGTTAGTGAATCAAAGCATCAGTGTTCAATTGTACTGCCTCAGCTATAAGTGCAACTACAATTGACTCAGGACTTATAGGGGAGGTTTGTAGAGTGATGCACTTGAGGAGAATGTAACTACGAGTACTCTAGCTACTTTTTTGTCTTAAATTAATGTGATTTTACACCCATCTAGAATATCTGTGATGTTGATGCTACCTGTAATAGTCTTGCATATCGACGCAGATAGGTGCGGGAACTTCTCGCAAATGGCCTATCGAGAACGGTGACACGGGAATACCATCCCCTGAAAGCCGTCTCCTAGGCAATGAATCACTAAGACTAACATTTACTGCCCTGGGATCAGTCTCCCATATTCTTTATGGGTCTGGCAAGTGTACTTATGTGGGTATTAATCAACTCTACTAGAACAAGTCTACTCCTAGAAACTATCTTTGCTTATATATTAATAATGTTTACCTTACTGAAATGTGTTTGTAATTTTGAATAATGATGGAGCTACATAGCTGAAGTTTCAATAAAGAACATAAGACAAAAGAGTGACAGGTTTGCAAACAGCAAACACTTGCCAATAATCCTAGAACCAGTGAATGTTTTCTTTCGTGACTACCACCGAAGCTTGGCAATGCTATTTAGATTGCCCATGTGAGATATCTTGGTTGGATTCGTGAGGTATCAATGTTGGACCCATACCAGCTATTTTCACATTTACCGCGCCTAGTGGTAATTCCACCACTTGTCCCTCAACCATATAGTGGATTCCACCACACTCCATATCTTGACATAGCACTCCAGAAGCCTACAGATATTATGATGCTATTCTCGCAACTTGTTCGTGTCCTTTTGTGGAATATTTTTCAAGTTGGTGGTGGAGGACCCTTACCACCTGACATGACGTTACACCACATCACCACTGTACGGATCCCCAAAGCCAACTCATGCACCAAACATTTCTCTCATGATATTTGAACTGACCTCAGATGGCTACAGGAGCTTCAGACCTTCTTCGGATACGACACAGCTGGGAACGACGTCGACGTCGGGCTTCTGAAGACACTACCGACCACCGACCGTGGAGGGTTCATCGACCAGCTCACGCCAGCAACTCAGAATAAGCGTCTCTATCTGTCAGAGGTAGCCGTACGATTCAACAGCCTTCGAGTATTTATCAGGATCCGAGTACACCCAAGTGCTCGTGGTTCCCTACAAATCCGGGGAGCGGTTGGTTCATTGAGCGACGAGGATCGGCACCCAAGGGCCTCAGTACTCGTCTAGCATCGTATATCCACAGTCAGACAGCCTCGTTCTGATGTCAAGATCGAATAGAGTCCTCAAGAGTGACTTGGAGCTCGATGAGTACGCCCAGAATCGACGCGGATACAAAACACGAATCACTGGGGTCTGTGGTTTCTTCTTTCAGGAAAGCGTCAGCTAAGTTCCCATTTCCTTCCTCGTAGCCTTTAGAAGCTCCTCCAGGCGCAGGTAGATTTTCTGACCAATCTTTCAAGTAACGCAGACTTGTTTGAATACCGAGCCACCTAAACGTGCACCATGGACCAAAGCTATGGTCTGAGATCTCTGAAGCCTCTCTGACATCCTTCATTACTATTAAACACATCCCTTCTTGCCTTTGACTTGGGGTCCTTGGCGCACTACAGAAAGATCTCCTGAAGCCTGACAAACCTTACTCAGGGGTTGGCTCCTTCGATTGCTTTTGTACGTTGGAACCTTTAGTTTTCTCCTCACAGAATAGAATCATTGAATAACAGTTAATCTTTTCCTAAGACCTTGGTTCTAAAAGCTCAAAACCATCTGGCTGACTTTGAAAGAGGAACTACGAAGAAAAGCTCTTGGGTACACATGAAGTACACTTCGACGGTACTCGATATCAAAGTGTATTCACAAGTTTACGACACACCCTTCCGAGAGAAACAAAATCACCAATCGTCACCCTCAACAAGCCTTGTAAGAATCAAAGTTCTCTCGGAATGAAGTCACGCTGAGCTGCTCGTCTTCTGCACCCAAGTATACCATAAGTTGGGAATCAGGCTGCATGGAGCAATTGAGGACCTTCACAAGAACCGAATTGTCTGAGAAGAGAATTGAGGGTTTATAAAGACTCAATTGCTTTAGGATTCCAAGTTCTGCAACTGAAACGTCTTCTGTGAGGCTTCTTGGAATTGGAAACATCCTTCAAAGACTCAGGGGTTCGAGCTTCGGAAGAACCAACCATGTGTCTACGCGAGACCTCTCATCTTTTCTGCTTTAAGCTATAGGCATGAAAGAACAGAGGTCCAGCTGGGCTACTTGGGAAGTGGTGAAGAGAAGTGCTACAAACATGCCAGCGTTTGATTATTGCCATCCCCCAAGATCATCAATTTCTTTCCTGCTGATCTACTTGTGCTTTAGACTTCTCAATTCACCTTCTGGTCCATCCAATTGGTCAAAACTTGTTTGCCAAGGTAAGTTCTTGACCCCTGGGCCAGCATACTCTCACCCCTATCTTCAACTAGACCATTCATGTTACTTGCCACTTATCCCGACCTCATCCAGCTCTCTTTAGTCAACTATGATTAAGATACCCTCACGACATCCAGTCCCTGCTCTCAGAACCTGTCGAACAAGACAAAACCTAAGACTAGGTGGGAATACAAGTTTTCGATCATAAGGCTCCAGCGCTAACAACGCAATGACAAGAAAAGATCCGCAGTTTCTGCATCTTCCTCTACGATATCTGGCTTCGACTTATGGAAAGGGTCTACAAACGATGTAACGAAGCATACATTCAAGCGGACAGGGCTGTTGTAAGAATACCTACCGAGGCCAAGAGCTTTATGAAGAGAAACTCTCACTAATTGGATCTGAATAGGGGCAAAAGAACAGTTATCCGGCAATACTCTCAGATCTGATCCGCTCAGAAAAATCAAAAGGCTCAACCAATACCTTCATACCAAAGCATTGTTTGATCCCTAAAGCGAAATTTTGTTTCCAGGTCTGACTGTATAGTCAAACAGCAGCTCCTTCTTCTACTTCTCCCCAGCGTTATTCTTCCATCCCGTTAGAACCCGAAATCCTAATTCGAAATACACATCATTACGATCAACCTCAGAGGCCCAACAGGTTCTCCCCTCTTCGCTCCATGGGATCGAGGCAGCGTGAGATTCCTTCACCAAACTTTCATCAGGGCTGTCTCGAGGACTTTGGGTGTCATACAAATTGCGGTCAGACTTTTGGCGTCGCCTTGGAGCCCTTTCCACACCCAAGAGCACCGGGGGATTCTTGGATGGATGAAGACAGGCTGGTTGAAAACTTGTGCTTACATTTGGTGACCTAGAGATTGAGCAACTATGCATTGGCCTGGAAGTGTCTGCCAAGTGAATGCTGTGTAGTTCTCCTGGGAATCAGCATGTGGCACAGCGTTCGTTCCAATACACCAGAAGGCTTCATAGTATATGACAGGCTGAATAGACCCATACTGGGATCGCCTCGACTGCTCTTCGCTCTTCTACAAAAGGAAGTTTAAGAACGCCTGTGCTTCAGAGTCCGAAACTGCGCCAGTAATGAGTCGGAAAACTTGTTGCGTCTCCCGTGTCTTCTTTGTGTGTTTTTAGGGAACGCTCCTGGGTCATCACGTCGCCAGTGGGCTGCTTTTCTGGAAAAAGAGCAATATGTTTGATTAGAAAGGAGAAAATATATGGATTCAATTATTTGTTTCGCTGTACATATAATCTCCTCTTGACCGTAATAACTGGTCTCCAAAGCATCTGAAACTAGTCACAAGAGTCGTGGCTGAACAAGCCTCTGGGGGCTGTAGGGTAGCCATTTTCAATATAGAGCAATCTCGAAATAGAGGCATTTCAATATGGCCCATCAAGCTTCACCAGAACTTATATCGATGTGGCCCGTTCAAGAAAACATAGAGCTAGTTGGTAAATGAAATATCGATACGTGTGTTTGGCCATTTATCGACTCCCTGCTCAGGGGATTTATGCTGCATGGTCCGGGCCAAATTAATTCTCGGTACCATTTAGACTATACCGGCATTCATGAGAGATGACGTTTTCACGTGCAAATGACAAGACCGGGATGAACTCGGTCATTTTGCGAGGATATCGCGCTTGGTAATGGTCATATCAGACGGTGAGGGCCGCTTCATCATCATGTTTCCACTTTATGGGGTGCAATGACAAACAGAGACAGACCAAAGCGAGAGAGATACGAAGCAAGGGAGGGAAGATGAGACGTGAACCTGGAAACTTGGAAGAGGTCACGAGAATGATATGATGTAGCAAAGGCCGGACTTGCAAGGAAGTCCCCTTGCTTCCAACTTTTAAACCCTTTCTGTGGCAATGAGATGCACGAGGACATGTAGGGACATTGATGAGCTGCATGCTCTTTATGGTGCGTGGGTCAGGGATCTTACAAACAAACCAGGATCTTAATAGTGATAACATCGACGTTATCTCTTTGACCGGCACAAGACTACCAAAAGTCACGACAGGGGTGAGGGGCCAATCAAAATGACCATGACGAGCG